>AWOL01S0027548.1:76957-89468 GCA_000715115.1 Nicotiana otophora | reverse complement strand
GAAAATATTTGAGTACCCCAGCTTCTGCCTCATTTCCTCTTCGCGAACGCGAGGACTCGATCGCGAACGTGAAGCTTTACACTTCGATCCTTCGCGAACGCGTGTCCTCGGTCGCGAACGCGAAGCACAATTGTGCCAGTCCAACTTTCCTCTTCGCGATCGCAGGAATGGCTTCGCGATCGCGAAGAACAAAACACCAGATGACAGCAGAAGCTAAAAACCAGATTTTTTTCTAAGTTCAAAATCATCCCGTAGCCTATCTGAAACTCACCCGAGCCCTCGGGGTTCCAAACCAAACGTGCACACAAGTCCTAAAACAGCATACGAACTTGCTCGTGCGATCAAATCGCCAAAGTAACACCTAGAACTACGAATCGGATACCAAATCAAAGGAAATTTTCAAGAAAACTTTAAAACTTATATTTTTACAACCAGACGTCCGAATCACGTCAAATCAACTCCGATTCTCACCAAATTCCGCAGACAAGTCATAAATATTATAGTGGACCTACACCGGGCTCCGAAACCAAAATACGGACCCGAGGTCAATAAATCCAATATCAGTAATTTCTTAAAAATCATTAAGCTTTCAAGCTTTTAATTTTTCTTCAAAATTCCATATATCGAGCTAGGGACCTCGGAATTCGATTCCGGGCATACGCCCAAGTCCCAAATCACGATACGGACCTACCGAAATTGTCAAAACACTGATCTGGGTCCGTTTGCTTAAAATGTTGACTAACATCAACTTAGTTGAGTTTTTAAAACTCTATTTCACATTTTAATCTATTTTTCACATAAAAACTTTTCGAAAACTTTTTCGGACTGCGCACGCAAGTGGATAAATGATAAATGATACTTTTTGAGGTCTTAGAACACAGAATTACTTATTAAATTTAAAGATGACATTTTGGGTCATCATATTTACCTCTAGTATCCCCTAGAAAATCCTCTCAAGAATCGCCCAAACCCGTTCTTGAAATGTTTGAAATGAGGCCAAAATCTCGAACCCTTGTTTTAATAATATGCACAGCACTTCCGCTTATGCGGGAACTTAACCGCTTCAGTGGCGTTGCGGAAGCGATATCACACACGCATTTGCGGCCCATTCCATTCCTGCGGTCCCTCACTCCGCTTCTGCGAGCATCAAGCCGCTTCTGCGGTCCCAACTCATCTGCCCACTTCCGCTTCTGCGGTCCTCCTGCCGCAGATGCGGAACTCCCTATCGCACCTACGCGCCTTCTGCTTTTGCGTAACTCTCGCTGCACCTGTGGCCACGCAGGTGCGGAAAACTCCTCGCACTTGCGACCACCTACACACTCCCCTCCAATCTCGCACCTGTGCAAGCCAGCCCGCACCTGCAATCAAAGCTCCGCAGGTGCGATTACACCAGCAGAGGTCTTTCTTCAGCAATCACTCAACTTCAACTTTTAATCCGTTAACCATCTGAAATCGACCCGAGGCCCCCGGGACCTCAGCCAAACATACCAACAAGTCCTAAAACCTCATACAAACTTAGTCGAGCCCTCAAATCACATCAAACAACTTCAAAAACACGAATCGCATCCCAATTCAAGCCTATTGAAACTAAGAAAATGCAACTTCCACAAACGATGCAAAAACCTATCAAAACACGTCCGATTGACCCCAAATTTTGCACACAAGTCACATTTGATATTACGAACCTAATCCAACTTCTGAAATCTGAATCTGATCCTGATATCAAAAAGTCCACTCCCGTGCATACTTTCTAAAAATTGCAACTTCGCCATTTCAAGCCTAATTCTACTACGGACCTCCAAATCACAATTCGAACATGCTCCTAAGTCCAAAATCACCCAACGGAGCTACAAAACTATGAAAACTCCATTCGGAAGTCGTTTACTCTTAGATGAACATCTGGTCAATCATTTCAACTTAAGCTTTCAACCTTGAGACTAAGTATCTCATTTAATTCTGAAATCACTCCGGACCCGAACTAACTACCCTGTCAAGTGACATAACATCTATAAAGTATAAAATGAGCATTAAATGGGGTAATGGGGCTACAACTCTCAAAACGACCGGGCGGGTCGTCACATCCTCCCCCTCTTAAACAAACGTTCATCCTCGAACGAGTCTATAAACATACCTGGAGTCTCAAATAGGTGTAGATATCTGCTCCGGACCTCCCGCTCTGTCTCCCAAGTAGCCTCCTCAATCGGCTGACCTCTCCACTGCACCTTCACTGAAGCTATGTCCTTTGACCTCAACTTTTGAACATGCCGATCCAAAATGGCCACCGGCTCCACATCATAAGTTAGATCACCATCCAACTGAACTGTGCTGAAATCCAAAACATGAGATGAATCACCGACATACTTCCAGAGCGTAGAAACATGAAATACTGGATGTATACTCGACAAACTAGGTGGCAAGGCAAGCTTGTAAGCCACTTCCCCAATCCTCTGAAGTACCTCAAATGGCCCAATCAACTTCCCTTCTTCCTAAACCTCATAACACCCTTCATGGGTAAAACCTTGAGCATGACCTTCTCCCCAACCATGTAAGAAACATCACGGACCTTCTTGTCGGCATAACTCTTCTGCTTAGACTACGCCATGCGAAGCCGCTCCTGAATCAATTTAACCTTGTCCAAAGCATCCTCAACCAAGTCAGTACCCAATAGCCTAGCCTTACCCGGCTCAAACCAACCCACCGGAGATCTACATCGTCTCCTATACAAAGCCTCATACGGAGCCATCTTAATGCTTGACTGGTAACTGTTGTTGTAGGTAAACTCCACGAGCGGCAAAAACTTATCCCAAGAACCCCCAAAATCAATGACACAAGTGCGTAGCATGTCCTCCAATATCTGAATAGTGTGCTCGGACTGTCCGTCCGTATGAGGGTGAAATGTTCTGCTCAACTTAACCTGGGTGCCCAACTCTCACTGCACAACTCTCCAGAACGGAGATGTAAACTGCGTGCCCCGATCTGAAATGATAGACACCGGAACACCGTGAAGGCGAACAATCTCTCGGATGTAAATCTTAGCCAACCGCTCTGAAGAATAAGTAGTACCAACTGGAATGAAGTGCGCGGACTTGGTCAGCTGATCCATAATCACCCAAATAGAATCGAACTTCCTCGAAGTCCGTGGGAGCCCAACTACAAAATCCATGGTGATACGCTCCCATTTCCACTTTGGAATCTCTAGTCTCCAAAGCAATCCACCCGGTCTCTGATGCTCATACTTTAACTGCTGACAGTTGAGACACCGAGCTACAAACCCCACTATATCCTTCTTCATTCTTCTCCACTAATAATGTTGCCTCAAGTCCTGATACATCTTCATCGCACCCGGATGAATAGAATACCGCGAACTATGGGCCTCCTCAAGAATCAACTCACGTAGCCCATCTACATTAGGAACACAAATCCGACCCTGCATCCTCAATACCCCATCATCCCCAATAGTCCCATCTCTGGCATCACCGTGTTGAACGGTGTCCTTTAGGACAAACAAATGGGGATCGTCATACTGGCGCTCTCTGATGCGATCATATAAGGAAGACCGAGATACCACACAAGCTAGAACAATACTGTACTCCGAGACATCTAATCATATGAATAGGTTGGCCAAGGCCTGAACATCAAATGCAAGAGGTCTCTCACCAACAGGAATGAATGCAAGGATACCCATACTCACTGCCTTTCTACTCAAGGCATCGGCCACCACATTGGCCTTCCCGGGATGATACAGAATAGTGATATCATAGTCCTTTAGCAGCTGCAACCATCTCTGTTGCCTCAGATTTATATCCTTCAATTAGAACAAGTGCTAGAGGCTCAGCTGATCCGTAAATACCTCACAAGACACACCGTAGAGATAATGCCTCCAAATCTTCAATGCATGAACGATGGTAGCCAACTCCAAATCATGAACAAGGTAGTTCTTCTCATGAGGCTTTAACTGGCGCGAAGCATACGCAATCACCCTACCCTCATGCATCAAGACACATCCAATACCGATCCGAGAAGCATCATAATACATTATATAAGAACCAGAAGCTGAAGGTAGAACTAGAATTTGAGTTGTGGTCAAAGCAGTTTTGAGCTTCTGAAAGCTCTTCTCACACTCATCCGACCATATGAAAATAGCACCCTTCTGGGTCAATTTGGTAAGAGGCAATGCAATAGACAAGAAACCCTCCACAAAGCGACGATAATAACCGGCTAAGCCGAGAAAGCTCTGAATCTCTGTAGCTGAGGACGGTCTGGGCCAATTCTGAACTGCCTCTATTTTTTGCGGATCCACCTAAATCCCCTCACTGGACACCACGTGCCCCAAGAATGCCACTGAACTAAGACAAAACTCACATTTGGAGAACTTAGCATAAAGCTTCTCCTCCCTCAACCGCTGCAACACAATCCTCAAATGTTGGGCATGCTCCTCTTGGCTACGAGAGTACACCAGGATAGCATCAATGAACAGTATGACAAACGAGTCAAGATGAGGCTGAAATACACTGTTCATCAGGTGCATGAATGTTGTTGGGGCATTGGTCAGCCCAAAAGGCAACACGAGGAACTCATAATGACCATAACGGGTCCTGAATGCTGTCTTTAGAATATCCGAGTCCCGAATCTTCAACTGGTGATACCCTGACCTCAAGTAAATCTTAGAGAACACCCTTGCTCCCTAAAGATGGTCAAATAGATCATCAATGCACAGCAAAGGACACTTGTTCTTAATTGTAACTTTGTTCAACTGCTTGTAATCAATGTGCATCTGCATAGAACCATCCTTCTTCTTCACAAACAAGATCGGTGCACCCCAAGGAGGAATAGAAATGGGCTGAGGGCCCGGCACCAAGTCAATACCAAAGTCAATATTCTTGTCGGGCAGCATGCCTGGCAGGTCTGCAGGAAACACATCCGAAAAATCTCGCACCACCAGAACAGAATCAATAGCAGGAGTATCAGTACCAACATCCCTCACAACTATGAAATCACTCTGCTGGGAACATAGTCTAGAGAACCTCTCCACTCAATCCTTGGCAACCCCGGCATCGCCAACGTCACGGTCTTAGTGTGACAATCCAGAACAGCATGACATGGAGACAACCAATCCATACCCAAGATCACGTCGAAATCAACCATACTAAGCAATAAAAGATCAACTCTAGTTTCAAATCCCCCAATAGTCACTACACACGACCGATATACATAGTCCACAACAATGGTATCGCCCACTGGCGTAGATATATACACAGATAAAACTAAGGACTCACGGGGCATATCCAGATAATAAGCAAAATACAATGATACATACGAATAAGTGGAACAAAAGTCGAATAATTTAGAGGCATCCGTGTGGCATACTGAGACAATACAAGCGATCACTGCATCTGAAGCAACAATATCTGGTTTAGCAGGAATAACATAGAATTGGGCCTGGCCTCCACCTGATCGGCCTCCCACTCTTGTGCGATCCCTATTTGACTGAGCCCCACCCCGAGCTGGTTGAGTGGGTGGTGTAACTGCTGGTGCTGGTGCCATCAGCCGAGAACTCTGCTATGGATCCCCACTCAACAACCTAGGGCAATCTCTCTTGATATGACCAAAGTCTCCAAACTCGAAACAACCCCTTCTCTGACGGAACTACTGCTCCTGATAACCCGAGGAACTACCTGTAGAAACCTGAGCGGACGAGGCATGGTGAAAACTTTACGCTGGTAGTGCACTGAATGAAGACTGGCCTGAGTGAGCACTGTAAGAACCATGGCTAGCTGATGCACTGCGATGAGCTGGACGAGCCATCTGAGCGGGCCTATAAGGACGACCCCTGTTGTGGTAGGACTGCCCCCCAGAAGGTACACCACCGAAATCACCCCAACCTCGAGGCCTATTATCCTCCCTCTCACTACTCTCCTGGATATGGACTATATCTATCTACCGAGCAATGTCAACCACCTCGTCAAACGTAGCACCAGATATCTTCTCCCGAGTCATAAGCAATCGCAGCTGATATGTGAGACCATCAATGAACCTCTTAATCATCTCCCTATCAGTGGGAACCAACCAAACTGCGTGACAATCCAACTCAGAAAACCCATCTCGTACTGCGTCACAGACATGCCCTCCTATCGTAACTACTCAAACTATCTACGCAGATCCTCCCTACGAGACTGCAACAGAAATTTCTCCAAGGAGAGAATGGATAACTCCTTCCATGTAAGTGGTGCTGCACCGATCGGCCTGCGCCTCTTATAAGCCTCCTACTATCTGAAGGCATCCCCAGTGAACTGAA
The DNA here is from genome assembly GCA_000715115.1 of Nicotiana otophora. Classification (NCBI taxonomy): domain Eukaryota; kingdom Viridiplantae; phylum Streptophyta; class Magnoliopsida; order Solanales; family Solanaceae; genus Nicotiana; species Nicotiana otophora. The sequence continues at coordinate 83,173 of AWOL01S0027548.1, read as the reverse complement.
AAGTAGCGAACGAGATACCATTGGTCTCCAGAATACCAGCCGTGCAAAGGATCCGCTGCCACTTATCCAAGAAACCCTGGGCATCCTATGATTCAGTGATAAGTGGGGATTTTGACTACTTATTAGTGCCTTTTAGCTTTCGTTTTAGTCCAAAAGCATTTAATTGTATTCCCAAAAACTGATGAAATATGCTTAATTGCAGGAATATTGGAAAATGAGCCTCCAAGATGAAATCCTACTCAAGGAGTGATCTGAATTCAAGGACAAAAATAGACACAAAAGCTTAAAGTGCGGACCGCAGAATATCATCTGCGGCCGCAGGTTGTGCAGAAGAACTTATCAGAGACCTGTGAGAAGTGCGGTCCGCACATGAAATATGGGGCAGCAGAAGATAGGCAAGAGCAAAAGTTCAGAGAACCTATCAACGTAAGTGCAGACCGTACAATTATTGTGAGGCCGAAGAAGATCAGCTACGCGGCTGCAGTTGCATTTGTGCGGTTTGCAAATGAGCCATGTGCGGCCGCACTCATAAATGTGCGAACCGCAAAAAGAGAGAGATGCAAATGCGGTTCAGAATTGTGCGGCCGCAAGATTCCAATCCGTTCAAGTTGAAGCACAAGTGCAGACCGCACATGGAATTATGTGGCCGCAAAACCTCCGAAAGGGCATTTTTGTCCGAAAGATCCAGCTCTGTATAAATAGAAGAGTTTCACTTTGTTAGGTTAATATTTGACATAAACAGATACAATAGCTGTTTTTCTTTACTCTCTTTAGTAGTTTTTGCCATTTTGAGCTTTTTGAACATTGATTTCATCATTTTAATTATCAATATGGGTTTAATTATCACTTCTTATTCTTTCTCTTCCAATTTAAGCATGAGTAACTAGTTTCTCACTAGGGTTATGACCCAACCCTAGTGTGTGAACTTAATGGGTGTTTGACTTATTGCTTGTTTATGGTTGGGTGTTGATTATCTAGCCTAGTTCTTGCTTTAATTTGAAGAATTAATGGTTGAAAATATTATTTCATGCCTATTTGATTTGGTCTCTACTTGAGAAAGAGAGATTTAGTCTAGGAAAACTTGGCTAGCAAGAAATTGGGTCAATCGAGAGATTGATAAGCCCAAATTAAAGGGTTGAATCTATAGATAGTAAAACCCGACTTGAGCTTGTTATCAACCATTTTGTTCTACCCCCATTTGGACTTGAGAAAGCCAAATTGGTCAAAGTCACTCTCTGACCGAGAGGTATTGAGTGGGTACTCAAGTGTTGATGGCTATAATACACCCCGACCAATAAAATAAGCCTTTAAGTTAACAACCCATTAGGCAAACACTTAGGTGAAGGTAATAGCCCTAGGTCTTTTTATCATTTGAAAAACAATAAAAACAATTTCTTAGTTTCATTACTTAATCTTGCAATCTTAAATTGGAATAGACATAGAACAAGTGTCAATTTGTGGAAGTGTAATTTGAGATAGTTTATACTCATACACTGCAATTTATACTCCTAAATCCCACGTATAGCTCCCTGTGGAATTCGACCCCGACTCCTTGTTGCGTATTACTATTGCAATCAACCGTTTCATAACCTTGAATTGAGGTGTAAACTTGGACGAGATCAATTATTGGCGCTGTTGCCGGGGAGCATAAAAACGGATTTAGCTATATATTTGGTTTTGTGTGTGAATTGTCTTCTTTTCCTTCCTTGTTACTGATTTGTGTGAATCAATTTTAGGTACCATAATGGCAAACAACAACGATCAACTCAGAAACATGCCTTTGGGGGATGTGGACGTTGAAGATGACAAAGTCGAAGAGGTTCCTCTTGAACCTCAAGCAAATAGAAGAGGTCGGGCACCTCAAGACAACGTCCTAGTTCCACCTCCACCACTAACTCCACCAAGAGCGGCTCCACACTGGGTGTTGCCAAATAAAGGGTATGCAAGTGCCATTGTCCCGCCCCGCGTTAGGGTAATGCTCACAATGTTAGAGCAATGAGGATTCTTCACCTGGGCTCCGAGTCAAAATGCATACAAATACTTGAAGGGGTTTGTGGACACTTGTTGGGGGAGTAAACAGACAAACGTCTCCGAGGATGCTTTAAGGTTGAGGCTATTTCCTTTCTCTCTACGGGGGAAGGCCTTGGATTGGTTAGAAAGATTTCCAAATCACTTCATCCATACATGGGATGAATTGGAAGAGAAATTTTTTTCCATGTTCTTTTCTCCCGTGCCTATGGCTACTCTTAGAGACGAGATTCTAGCATTCAAACAAGAGCCCAATGAGCCGTTACATGAAATATGGGAGAGGTACGGAACTATGGTCAAAGAGTGCCCAAATAATGACATGACGGAGGCTATGATTCAACAAACTTTCTATAGGGGAATTAATACTACCAATCAGTGCGTGGTTAATCAACTTGTCGGTGGAAATTTCGTGACAACGCCGTATGTGGAAGCTTCTGAGGTTTTAGATGAAATGACGGATACTTCTTCAGCATGGAAAAGTAGAGCAAATGTTCCTCAAGGTGATCCGAATGTGATTCACCTACATAAAGAGTTGCATGACCATGGGCAAGTCATTGCCGAGTTGACCACCACAATGAATCAATTAGCAAAAGCTCAACTTCAACAAGTGCAAAACCTGAGGCAAGTCAATGCTATGGAGGGAGTTAGTATGATGGTTAACAAAAGAAGGCCCAAAGGTCCACAAGTGTAAAACCGAGTGGAGAATTATGTGCAAGAAGATAGTGGGTTTGATCAAGATGAATCTTACAATGAACAAGAGGAGGAAGTGCAATATGTGAACAACTTTCAAGGGCAAAGAAATAACTCTCAAGGCTCGAATCAACAACAATGGCTACCTCAAGCTAATCAAGGGAATTAGAATTCTAACAACCAAGGTAATTGGAATGGTGGAAACAATCAAGGGAATTGGAATAGTAACAATACTCAAGGAAATTGGAGTGGTGGTAATAACCAAGGAATTTGGAGTGGGGATGTTGACTACTTATTAGCGACTTTTATCTTTCGTTTTAGTCCAAAAGCGTTTAATTGTGTTCCCAAAAGCTGCAGGAATATTGGAAAATGAGCCTCCAAGATGAAATCATACTAAAGAAGGAGTGATCTGAATTCAAGGACAAACAGACACAGAAGCTTAAAGTGCGGACCGCAGAATATCATCTGCGGCCGTAGATTGTGCAGAAGAACTTATCAGAGATCTATGAGAAGTGTGGTCCGCACATGAAATGTGCGGCCGTAGAACGGAAGTGCAGACTGCACAATTATTGTGCGTCCGCAGAAGATCAGCTACGCAGCCGCAGTTGCATTTGTGCAGTCCGTAAAAGAGCCATGTGCGGTCGCACTCAGAAATGTGTGGACCGCAGAAAGAGAGAGATGCAGATGCGGTTCAGAATTGTGCGGACGCAAGATTCCCATCCTGTCAGGTTGAAACACAAGTACGAACCGCACATGGAATTGTGCAGCCGCAGAACCTACGAAAGGGCATTTTTGTCCGAAAATTCCAGCTCTGTATAAATAGAAGAGTTTCACTTTTTTAGGTCAAGTTTTGATATCAGCAAAACAGTAGCCGTTTTTCTTTACTCTGTTTAGTAGTTTTGCCATTTTGAGCTTTTTGAACATTGATTTCATTATTTTAATTATCAATATGTGTTTAATTATCACTTCTTCTTCTTTCTCTTCCAATTTAAGCATGAATAGCTAGATTCTCACTAGGGTTGTGACCCAACCCTAGTGTGTGAACTTAATGGGTGTTTGACTTATTACTTGTTTATGATTGGGTGTTGATTATCTAGCCTAGTTCTTGATTTAATTTGAAGAATTAATGGTTGTAAATATTATTTCATGCCTATTTGACTTAGTCTCTACTTGAAAAAGAGAGATTTAGTCTAGAAAAACTTGACTAGAAAGAAATTGGGTCAATCGAGAGATTGATAAGCCCAAATTAAAGGGTTGAATCTAGAGATAGTAAAACCCGACTTGAGCTTGTTATCAACCGTTTTTCTACACCCATTTGGACTTGAGAAAGCCAAATTGGGCAAAGTCACTTTCTGACCTAGAGGTATTGAGTGGGTACTCAAGTTTGATGGCTATAATACACCCCGACCAATAAAATAAACCTTTAAGCTAACAACCCGTTAGGCAAACACTTAGGTGAAGGTCATAGCCCTAGGTCTTTTTATCATTTGAAAAACAATAAAAACAATTTCTTAGTTTCATTACTTGATCTTGCAATCTTAAATTGGAATAGACATAGAACAAGTATCAATTTGTGGAAGTGTAATTTGAGATAGTTCAAACTCATACACTACAATTTATACTCCTAAATCCCACGTATAGCTCCCTGTGGAATTCGACCCCGACTCCTTGTTGGGTATTACTATTGCAATCAACCGTTTCATAACCTTAAATTGAGATGTGAACTTGGACGAGATCATTTTTGGCGCCGTTGCCGAGGAGCATAAAAATGGATTTAGCTATATATTTGGTTTTGTATGTGAATTGTCTTCTTGTCCTTCCTTGTTACTGATTTGTGTGAATCAATTTTAGGTATTATAATGGCAAACAACAACAATCAACTCGGAAACATGCCTTTGGGGATGTGGACGTTGAAGATGACCAAGTTGAAGAGGTTCCTTTTGAACCTCAAGCAAATAGAAGAGGTCGGGCACCTCAAGACAACGTCCTAGTTCCACCTCCACCACTAACTCCACCAAGAGCGGCTCCATACCGGGTGTTGCCAAATGAAGGGTATGAAAGTGCCATTGTCCCGCCCCGCATTAGGGCGGGTAACTTTTAAATCACTAATGTAATGCTCACATTGTTAGAGCAACGGGAATTCTTCAACTGGGCTCCGAGTCAAAATCCATACAAACACTTGAAGCGGTTTGTGGACACTTGTTGGGGGAGTAAACAGACAAACGTCTCCTAGGATGCTTTAAGTTTGAGGCTATTTTCTTTCTCTCTACGGGGGAAAGCCTTGGATTGGTTAGAACGATTGCCGAATCACTCCATCTATACATGGGATGAATTGGCAAAGAAATTTATTTTAAGTTCTTTTCTCCCGGGCATATGGCTACTCTTAGAGACGAGATTCTAGCATTCAAACAAGAGCCCAATGAGTCGTTGCATGAAATATGGGAGAGGTACGGAACTATGGTCAAAGAGTGCCCAAATAATCACATGACGACGGCTATGATTCAACAAACTTTCTATCGGGGATCAATACTACCAATCAGTGTGTGGTTAATCAACTTGCTGGTGGAAATTTCATGACAACGCCATATGTGGAAGCTTGTGAGGTTTTAGATGAAATGGCGGATACTGCTTCGGCAAGGAAAAGTAGAGTAAATGTTCCTCAAGGTGATCCGAACGTGATTCACCTACATAAAGAGTTGCATGACCATGGGCAAGCCATTTCCGAGTTGACCACCATAATGAATCAATTAGCAAAAGCTCAACTTCAACAAGTGCAAAACCCGAGGCAAGTCAATGTTATGGAGGAAGTTAGTATGATGGTTAACAAAAGAAGGCCCAAAGGTCCACAAGGGCAAAACCGGGTGGAGAATTATGTGCAAGAAGATAGTAGGTTTGATCAAGATGAATCTTACAATGAACAAGAGGAGGAAGTGCAATATGTGAACATCTTTCAAGGGCAAAGAAACAACTCTCAAGGCTCGAATCAACAACAATGTAGACCTCAAGGTAATCAAGGGAATTGGAATTCTAACAACCAAGGTAATTGGAATGGTGGAAACAATTAAGGGAATTGGAATAGTAACAATACTCAAGGAAATTAGAGTGGTTGTTATAACAAAGGCAATTAGAGTGGCAATAATCAAGGATATTGGGGAGGCAACAACCAAGGGGGATGGAACAATAATCAAGGCAATCGGGGGTCGGGTTTTCAAAGGCCTCCAATGTATCAACAAACTAGAAACCCGCCTCCTTGTCCTTCACATGGTCCAAATTCTTCCAATAATGAGATGGGATGTCACGACCCAACTGGAGGGTCATGACTAGCACCCGGGCCATACTTGCCGAGCACCAACGTACATTTTATCTAACCTTCCTTATTATCTTTAAGGGCCGACAAGATCAATATAAATGGTAGACATGGATCATGAACATCCAACAATGAAAGATAATATCATGAACATACATAACATGGGACGACAAGACTGTCAAGAAACTATA
>AWOL01S0027548.1:58537-74476 GCA_000715115.1 Nicotiana otophora | reverse complement strand
TAAACCGCCTATGTGGGCCCCATAGAGAGCTGCTTGGCGCAGTCTCGCAAAAATGCGAATATCTCTCTATTCCGAGATCGTATCGATGAACGGCTTAATGTGTTGGAAACTAGACTCATAGATCTTCAATTGGATAGGTAGATCATCCCATAATTTCAAGTATATTGGGAGAAAAATGTAGTAATATTTTACCTAAAGTTTAAGTAAAATTATAAACGTAAGTTGCGACAACGTTTATCGACTTTTGTTTCATAACTCGCTTGACATCAAGACTTATGATATGGATATTATATGATTAAAATACATTAAAACATGACCTCTTGGGACAATTAATCACCTCTTGTGTTACCCGAAAATACGGATTACAACATCCTTGATTCGTTTAACTTCTAATACTTGTTAACCACTCTTATATACCCTTGTATCGTTTAAGACCAATAGGACTAACTTCTTATCATCTCAAAGATAATCTCTTCTTGGATTTACGTCGACTAACTTACGGCATGATCTAAGGTACACGAATTTGGGTTGTAACATGGGACTAATTGAAAACATGTTTATGCAAATGATGGAGAAAAATGCCAAATCCGATGCCCAACTTTCCTCTCACAATACATCTATCCGAAACTTGGAAGTCCAAATGGGGCAAATCTCTCAAGCCCTAAACACTCGTCCTAAGGGTCCACTACCAAGTGACACGGTGATTAACCCAAAGGGTGGAAACAACACGGAACATGTCATGGCTGTTACTACAAGGAGTGGAAAAGGTGGGGATGCACCCACCTCGAATCAACGGAAGCTTGTAGATTGATGAGCAAGTGGTTCAAGAAGATGAGATCCCCGACAATATGGTGAAAGCAAATGAGGAACTGCGAATTGATATTGATGATAATGAGGAGGAAGCTCAAGAGGAAGTGAACCCGTCTAGGGATCACATCGTTGACATACCGAAACCGGTAGTGCAAAAGGCTAAGGCACCAATGCCTAGGCCTCCTCCTCCATATCCTCCAAGGCTCTCCAAGCAAAATGGCAAGAATTAATTCAAAAAATTCATTGACATGATGAAGAGCCTATCTATCAATGTGCCAATGGTTGAAGGCTTGGAGCAAATGCCCGGTTATGTAAAGTTTATGAAGGACTTAGTGACAAGGAAGCGATCGATGAATTTTGAAACTATAAAAATGACTCCAAGTGAATGAAATTGTGCATTCAATGGATCCCAAGTTAGAGGATCCCGGCGCTTTCACGATTCCTTGTACTATTGGGAGTGCTGAGTTTGCAAAAGCTCTTTGTGATCTTGGGGCAAGTATCAATTTGATGCCCTATTCAGTTTTCAAGACTGTGGGAATTGGGCAACCAAGACCCACATCTATGAGATTACAAATGGATGATCATACCATGAAGAGACCATTGGGAGTTATTGAAGATGTATTGGTTTGTGTTGATAAATTCATTCTTCCGGCATATTTTGTCATTCTTGACTGTGAGGTTGATTATGAGGTGCCTATTATTCTTGGTAGACCTTTCCTTGATACCGGTAAGGCTCTAGTTGATGTTGAATCCGGAGAACTTACCTTTCGGGTTCGTGATGAAAAAGTAATTTTCCATGTGTTTAAGTCCATATGGAAACCCAATAGCAAAGAGGTGTGTTCTTTCGTAGACTTGGTGACCGATGTGATTGTAGATGAAACAAGTGTTGTGATGAATGTTGATAATATATTGGAGGCCGTCTTGCTCAACTTTGATGATGACGAAATGGATGGCTTCATAGAATGTATGAACTCGTTCCAAGTAATGGGGTCGTACACTTATGAGCCCCGCAAATTTTCCTTGGATCTTGAAAATAGGACAACTCCCCCAACAAATCCCTCGATCGAGGAGCCTCTTATCTTAGAGTTAAAGCCATTTCCTCCACATCTTCGGTATGCATTTCTTGGCCCTTCTTCTACTTTACCAGTTATTCTTTCCTCTTGTTTGACTAACGTGCAGGTAGATGCTAAATTGGCAGTGATACAAAAGAGGAAGAAGGCTATTGGATGGACATTGGCGGATATTCAGGGGATAAGCCCTGCATTTTGCATGCACAAGATTAACTTGGAGTAAGGTGCCAAAACATCTATTGAACATCAATGGAGACTCAATGAAGCCATGCAAGACGTGGTCAAAAAGAAGATCATAAAGTGGTTAGATACCGAGGTTGTCTACCCCATTTCTAACAATTTGTGGACTTCTCCAGTGCAATGTGTTCCAAAGAAGGGGGCATAACTGTTGTCACCAATGATAAGAACAAGTTGATTCTAACAAGAACGGTGACTGGGTGGAGAGTGTGTATGGACTATCGGAAACTAAACAAAGTCACAAGGAAAGACCATTTCCTACTACCCTTTCTTGACCAAATGCTTGATAGGTTGGCCGGCTGGGCACTCTATTGCTTTCTAGATAGATATTCGGGCTACAATCAAATCCTTATTGCCCCGGAAGAACAAGAGAAAACAACCTTCACTTGTCCCTATGGAACTTTCGCTTTCAAGTAGATGTCATTTGGCTCATGCAATGCACCGGCAACTTCTCAACATTGTATGATGGTGACCTTTACGGATATGGTAGAGGGCTACCTTGAAGTCTTCATGGATGACTTTTCGGTAGTCGGGGATTCCTATGATGATTTCTTGGAAAATTTGGATAAGGTTCTGGCAAGGTGTGAAGAAACAAACTTGGTGTTGAATTGGGAGAAATTCCATTTCATGGTCGAGGAGGTTATTGTACTTGGCCACAAAATTTCAAAGAAGGGAATAGCGGTCGACAAGGCGAAAATAGAGGTGATTTCTAAACTTCCACCTCCAACATCTGTGAAGGGCGTGAGAAGTTTCTTGGGTCACGTGGGTTTCTGCTGACGTTTCATAAAGGATTTTTCCAAGGTGGTGCACCCTTGGTACAAGCTTTTGGAGAAAGATGTTAAATTTTACTTCAATGATGATTGCATGAGAGAATTTGAATTGCTCAAGTTCAAGTTGACAACTACTCCCATTATTACCACCCCGAATTGGAGCATTCCTTTTGAGCTCATGTGTGATGCTAGTGATGTGGTGGTTGGAGCAGTTTTGGGGCAACGTATCAACAAGATATTTCATCCGGTCTACTATGATAGTAATACCATGAATGATGCCCAAGTCAATTACTATGTGACCAAAAAAGAGCTCCTTTCCATTATGTTTGCTATTGAGAAGTTCCGCCCGTACTTGATGGGTGCAAAAGTGATTGTCCACACGGATCATACGGCACTTCGTTACCTTAGGAGCAAAAACGATTCCAAATCCCGGTTGATGAGATGGGTGCTTTTGTTGCAAGAGTTTGACATAGACATCCAAGACCGAAAAGGAAGTGAAAACCAAGTGGCAGACCACTTGTCTTGTTTGGAGGAGGAGGGGAGGCTGCATGATGGCCTTGAAATCAATGACTCCTTCCCCAATGAGAAAATCTTAGCCATTTCAAGGAAAGAGGTGTCATGGTTCGTGGATCTAGCAAATTTTCTTGTAAGTGGGATCACCCCGGATGAGTTCTCTTTAAACCAAAGGAAGAATCTCAACCGGGATTGTCAAGACTTTTTTTGGTATGAACCGTATCTTTTCCGGATTTGTACGGATGAAGTGATTAGAAGATGTGTACCAGAGGAGGAACAAGTTGAAATTCTTGGGGCTTGTCATTCTTTGTCATATGGTGGTCACCATGGTGGAGCTAGAACGGCGGCCAAAGTGCTAAGTTGCGGTTTCTATTGGCCCACTTTTTACAAGGATGCGAGTGATCTAGTCAAGTGTTGTGATGAATGTCAAAGGGCCGGTGGACTCTCGAAGAAAAATAAAATGGCCCTCACCACCATTTTGGAGATTGATATTTTCGATGTGTGGGGTATTGACTTCATGGGACCTTTTGTGAGTTCTTGTGGAAACACCTACATCTTGGTTGCGGTTAATTATATGTCTAAATGGTTGAGGCCGTTGCTCTACCCAACAATGAAGCAAGAAGTGTGGTGGCACTTTTGAAGAAGAATATATTCACAAGCTTTGGTACTCCCAGGGGTATCATAAGTGATGGGGGATCGCATTTTTACAACAAAGATTTTGACACCTTACTCACCAAGTATGGTGTCAATCATAAAGTCACAACTCCCTATCATCCACAAGCAAACGGTCAAGTGGAAGTCTCCAACCGGGAGATAAAGACTATTTTGTCCAAAACTATGAATGCTACCGGACGGATTGGTCCAAGAATGTCTCCATACCGGTTGGTGTTCGGAAAAGCCTATCATATTCCGGTGGAACTTGAGCACAAAGCCATGTGGGCTTTAAAGAATTTGAATCTTGAGTGGGATGTCGCCGCCAACTTAAGGGTGGAACATTTGAACGAGTTGGATGAGTTCCGGTATCATGCATGCATAAGTTCGTCCTTATACAAAGAGAAGATGAAATATCTTCATGACAAGTGTATTTGGAAAAAAGATTTTAAAGAGGGTGATCTTGTGTTGTTGTTCAATTCGCGGTTATGGATATTTTTCGGAAAGTTAAAGTTTAAATGGAGTGGCCCGTTTGAGGTTGTGGGTGTGACACCCTTTGGTGCTTTGGACTTGAAGAATAAAAATGATGAGGTGTTTAGAGTCAATGGTTACCGGGTGAAGCATTATCTGGGAAAAATTGGTGATGGCCACGTTGTGGCGGTAATTCATTTCAAATGATGGTAATCTGTGTCGTGCCGCGACATTAAATCAGACGCTTCTTGGGAGTCAACCCATTTTTCCCTTTTTTTTAGATAGGTCTTATTTTGTGCTAGCTGGTTTTGAAGTGTGTTGCAGGAACTGTGCTCAGAAAAATTGGCTAAGTATGGAAAAAGTGCGGACCGCACATGTATTGTGCGGACCGCATAATTTTGAATGTTATAGCAAAAGTCAATTGCGGTTGCACAATTCTTGTGCGGACCGCACAATTTGAGATGGGAAAATGCAAACTCTCTGAAGTTTGTTTGTCAGAGAAATGGCCAAAGTGCGGCCGCACAAGAAAATCTATGGACCGCACCAACATATGCGGTCGCACATCTAATTATGCAGACTGCAAATCAATGAAGGGAACTTGAATAACAGGTAACAGAGTGCGGACCGCAGAAGAAATTTTGCGGCTGCACTCTTCTCTTGAACCCTTAGCCAAAACCGGTTGGTATAAATAGTAGCCCTAATGCTACTGTTGAAACTTTCCAATCTCTGAGAAATTAAAACAAAGGCTAAAATCTTGCAAACAACTGATTCAATCATCTGCCACTTAATTGAGCATATGTGATCACTCCTTAACACCACTTCATCACTAGTATGTTCAAATCATTTCTAGGATTCTTAAATTTTCTTAGTTTAGTTTACAATTTGTTAGTTATTTTAGACCATTTGTCAATTTCATATCTATGTGGGGTGTGAATTGTGTTGGGTAAACTCCTAGTTGCTACTTGGGGAATGGATATTTGGTTTTTCTTGTTTAAGTGCTACTACAATGTCCAATTTGTGGATAAAATCGAAACCTTAAGAACTCCTCCCGATTAAGTTTTGAAATATGCAGTCCGCGCAAGGAATTGTGCAGTCCGCAGAAGTATAGATTAGGGCTTTGGTGAAGCAAGATTGTGCGGACCGCACTTGAAATTGTGCGGTCCGCAGAAACATGTGTGCGGCCGCATATCAGGGCATTCTATGTCTTCAGAGAGTTGCCATGCTCAGATGCCCATAGTGTGGCCACACTTAGAAAAGTGCAGACCGCACTTCAATACTACAGGTGCACTTTAAAATTTTGCGGTTCGCACAACCCAATCCGCGGCCGCACTTGCATTTGTGCGGACACACACTTCTCCACCCTGCATTCATGTTCTGAAATTTGTTATATTGTCTGTTTGCAATTTAACCATAACTAACTTATGTTGTTTCTTGTTACAAAAAATGGTCAGATCCCGAGGTCGTGGTGACACGTCAAAGGGGAGGGGTGAGCCTTCTAGAGGCAGAGGCAAAAGCAATTTACCCCTCGTCCTCCAAAGGGTAATCAACAAGAAAGCCACGATAGGCCGAGGAAGATGGCCCGAGCCCTCCGAATCTAGTTCATATGCCCCATCTCGGGAAGCATCAGAGGGCCACTCAGTGCAAAATTAGCTTGCTGTGCAATTACAGCCACAGCTGCCTCAAGACAGATACCAACTTAGAAACGAGCCTACCTCTTCTGAGAGCACTTCTGAGGGTTCAGAAGGTAACAGTCAAGCTTCGGAACCTTCATCCACACATGCCCTCAATGCACCTGCTACCATAGTGGATGTTGACGATCTCCCAGACGATGGTCAAGGGGGTGATACCAGAGTAGCCGACCTTGAGAGGTCGAAGAACAAAGAAATTTGGGAAGATAGGCTCGTCAGTCTTGCAGCCTTCTCTCACTTCAAAGAGTGGTGGCCATCGAGATTGCTCACTCTTGAGCATCAGTTCTTGTTGAAAGACCTTGATAAATACAGCCTGGCGGTGTCGAGACAGTTCCGGGAGCGGAAGGGGGAGACATGGGTAACTAAAAGTGTGTTAGATGCTAAAGAGTACTTGGTTCGGGAATTTTACGCCAATGTAGCGTACATAAAGAAGGGGAACAAAGTGACAAAAGTGAGGAACCTGAAAGTGAGGTTTGATCAGAACACCTTGAACACCTACTTGGGGTTTAAGGATGTTGAGCCAGTGTAATATTTGGAAAAGCTGGCTATGGGTGATGCAGCTCGCCCATGGCTAGCTGAGATTCTGGCAGCTCCGGGACCACCACCACCATGGATCACAGCAGGGATTCCTATTCATATGAACACCCTGAACTTCGAGGCAAAGGGATGGCAGACGTTCCTATGCAGCAGGCTAGACCCGTGCCAGAATGAGACAAATATTCCAATTCCTCAGGCAGTGCTAGTTGCCTCTATCATGGTCGGGTACCCAATCAATGTGGGTGTCATGATGTCGACCAACATGTCTTTGATCACCAGTCTAGGTAACACCTCCTACTCGTATCACTATCACTGAGTACCTTGCGGATGCGGGGGTAGAGCCGAGGGATTTTAATACCAAGGTGCGGGCGAAGAAGCCCTTCTCATGGTATTCTTTGACGGGTGGTGGAAACCCAAAGAAAAGGGTCAGCTGACTACTACCGTAGGCCAGTCTAATGAGCCTTCGATGGTAGCTGCAGAGTCAGCCGACATGCCTTCTACTTCAGCAGTGCCTTCTACCAGTGCAGCTGCCATGCCTCCACCTCTTTCTTTAGAGACTTTAGAATCAGTTCCCCCCCCCCACCTCGACTTTAAGGTCGGTGCCTATGCATACTCATCCACTATCTGCGTTGCGCATCTCCCAAATGCTGGCGAGCCTCAACAACTGGATGCAGACAGCTACTGCAAAGCTGTCCGACTTATCAAGTGCTGTTGCAGCACAGTCATCCACACCGGCACCCCTGATTCCTCCGATAGTGGAGGATATATTGAAGAAGATTTTGGAGAATCAACAGACAATCATGAACACTTTAGTAGCACATGGAGCAGTGATTGAGGAGATTGGGAAGCAGGTAAAGGAGATGAAGAAATCCTAGGCATCCAAAAAATCATTAGACATACTAAGGAGAGAGGTTACCAAGATAGCAGTCGATGGGGACCTCCCAATTGATATGCTATTGAAGACAGATCCAGTAGCACCAGTAGTTCCAGCAGCACCATCAGCACCAGTGGAAACAGCTGGTCAGTCTGAGAAGCCAGACCTGGCTGTCGACACTGCTGAGGCGGTGCGCCAGATGTTCATCCACCCAGTTACTCCCAGAGCCGAGGATGATGAGATATTTTGTTAGAGTAGACTGAGGGCGCTGACGCTGCTATGGACACGTCCACATAGGGAGTCATTTTCACTCTTACCCTTCTTTATTCTTATTTTGTTAAGCATTGGGGACAATGTTGACTTTTATTCGGGGGGTGGAGTTTATTTAATATTTGGATGATTTGACATTTGGTTTGTAGTAACTGATAACATTTTCCTTTTATTTTTATCATGTATAGATTCTCCTCTTTCTCTCTCTATTGATGTATATATTTTCTCTTTTCCTCCCTCATTATGTATATTCATTATGCTTGCAGTAGATTGCTTTGTAGCTTCTTTATTTTATTTTCTTATTAGTCAATGTTTAATTTAGTAGCTTCTTTTAATTTAGTAGCTTCTTTTTATATTTGAGTGGGAAATAAGCCTTTAGTTTTCTTAATGCTACGGTTCTTTCCAAAGGTAGTTTTTTGTGTGAACCAGATGACTCTTCCCAAGGATGGATGGTGTGACAACCTTCTTAAAGGATTAAGTCCGTTTTTGGTGTTTAGGTAATAATAGTAGTAATAAGGAATAAAAAGACCTAATTGAGTCAAGCTCAAAGAGTCAAACATGCTTCACTTAATACCAACACACTTAACTATGTGCTTATGGTTAAAAACAAGTTTTTGTTTTGGAATGAAATAGCTCTAGTTAGTGACCTTGTGACTCTTGTGTTGACTTAGGCAATCATCGAGTGATTTAGTCGAGCCATAGTGATTTTCAATCTTGAATATGGTCGTTGTGGGCCCTAGACTCTATCCTTTTTAACAATCCAGCTGCGTGAGAGGTGAGATGTTTTTGTTTCAAGTCCAAGTACCCGTGCAAATGGTCTAGAACTTGCCCCGAATGTATTTCTAGGAAAACTTTTAAGTTTTACTTGGCTTGAGAAGTGATTGTAGGCTCTCCTTGGCCCTCTTGAAATTTTTCGTGGCCCACCAATGTTTTTATCCCTAGTCAACCCATTTGAGCCTAAAACCTTTCTCACCATGTTACAAGCCTTTACCCGTTCTGTCGTGACACTCTCTTGGTACCCGAACTTTCCTTAACACTCTTGTGAAATAATTAGCTAAAAACGTAAGTTTGGGGGAGAGACGAGGAGTTTGAAAAAGGTATCAAGGCATAAAAAGAGAAAAGAAATGAAGATAAGGAAAGGCAAGAAAATAAAAAAGAACAAAAAGAAAAATGCAAAAAGAAAGTGAATAAGTTGAAGAGTTGAAGGGATTTCAAAGAATAGTAATGATGCAAAGCATGGAGAAAACAAAGAAGGAGAAAATGAATATCATGATCAAGAAAGAGTGATGTTAAGTCTCTCTAGTTCCCCTGAGGAAAATAAAATGCTTCAAAGAGTTGGAAAAATATGAGCCGATAAGAGGAAGTGGAGTGCTTAAGGAAAGATGAACTCGTTATATTACAACATATCCAACCTTAGTCCAAAAGCGTTCATTGCATTCCGAAAAAGTCCTATGTGATTTCAAACCAAGTGAACTTACATTAGTGGTGATCTACATAAGGGGCAAGTATATGGTACTTAGAGTCGTATTTGTGACATTCCTTTGAGAAAGATTAGCGAACATTTCACAAATTTTTGAATTGAGTGCTACATTCTTTAGTGAGTTATGCTAACAGAGAGTAGATGAGGAGGAGTTTGGGATCCACAATGACCTACATGAAAGAGAGAGCTTCCTTGATGAATAAAGTCAACTCCTGATGCTCAAGTGTCATATTAGAACTATTTGCGCTTAAAAGCTCAACTCATCGCCTTGTTGATAATTCATAAGTGTTGTTGGTAATTGTTGGTCCCAATTGATATGTGATTGATGCATCTTTGATTAGCTGGAATAGCTCTTAACTTGTGGAGGTGGGAATTACTTTATTTGTTTGAGGAGAAGCAAAAGCTTAAGTTTGGGGGAGTTGATAAGTGTGAATTTTGACTACTTATTAGCGCCTTCTAGCTTTCATTTCAGTCCAAAAGCGTTTAATTGTGTTCCCAAAAACTGATGAAATATGCTTAATTGCAGGAATATTGGAAAATGAGCCTCAAAGATGAAATCCTACTCAAGAAGGAGTGATCTGAATTCAAGGACAAAAACAGACACAGAAGCTTAAAGTGCGGACCGCAAAATATCATCTGCTGCCGTAGATTGTGCAGAAAACATTATCAGAGATCTGTGAGAAGTGCGGTCTACACAGGAAATGTGTGGCCGCAGAAGCTAGGCAAGAGCAAAAGTTCAGAGAACCTCTCAACGAAAGTGCGGACCACACAATTATTGTGCGGACGCGGAAGATCAACTATGTGGCTGCAATTGCATTTGTGCGATCTACAAAAGAGCCATGTGTGGCCACACTCAGAAATGTGCGGACCACAGAAAGAGAGAGATGCGGCCGCGGTTCAGAATTATGCGGACGCAAGATTCCAATCCTATCAAGTTGAAGCAAAGGTGCGTACCGCACATGGATTTGGGCAGCCGCAGAACCTTCGAAACGGCATTTTTTTCCAAAAATCCCAGCTCTGTATAAATAGAAGAGTTTCACTTTTTTAGGTCAAGTTTTGACATCAGCAAAACAGTAGCCGTTTTTCTTTACTCTCTTTAGTAGTTTTGCCTTTTTGAGATTTTTGAAGATTGATTTCATCATTTTAATTATCAATATGGGTTTAATTATCACTTCTTCTTCTTTCTGTTCTAATTTAAGCATGAGTAGCTAGATTCTCACTAGGATTGTGACCTAACCCTAGCGTATGAACTTAATGAGTGTTTGACTTATTGCTTGTTTATGGTTCGGTGTTGATTATCTAGCCTAGTTATTGCTTTAATTCGAAGAATTAATAGTTGCAAACATTATTTCATGCCTATTTGACTTGGTCTCTACTTGAGAAAGAGATATTTAGTCTACGAAAACTTGGCTAGCAAGAAATTGGGTCAAATCGAGAGATTGATAAGCCCAAATTAAAGGGTTGAATCTAGAGATAGTAAAACCTGACTTGAGCTTGTTAACAACTGTTTTGTTCTACACCCATTTGGACTTGAGAAAGCCAAATTGGTGAACGTCACTCTCTGAATGATAGGTATTGAGTTGGGTACTCAAGTGTTGATGGCTACAATATACCCCGACCAATAAAACAAGCTTTAAAGTTTACAACCTGTTAGGCAAACACCTAGGTGAAGTTCATAGCCCTAGGTCTTTTTTTCATTTAAAAAACAACAAAAATAATTTCTTAGTTTCATTACTTAATCTTGCAATCTTAAATTGGAATAAACATAGAAAAAGCATCAATTTGTGGAAGTGTAATTTGAGATAGTTCATACTGATACACTGCAATTTATACTCCTAAATCTCACGTATAGCTCCCTGTGGAATTCGACTCTGACTCCTTGTTGGGTATTACTATTGCAATCGACCATTTTATAACCTTGAATTGAGGTGTGAACTTGGACGAGATCACTCAGTATGGCTAAATGATGGAGGTTGAAGCCTCCCAAACCTCTCAAGTCTTCTCTGCTTATCATCAGTCATAATAGGGACCACCGGGGCCTAAGCAGCTGCAACCGGCTGGGCTGGTAGTACCCCCGGTGTCTGAAGTCCCTACATCACTTGCTCTGGAGTACGGGCAGTGGGGGTATGAGTACCTCCCCATGCCTGAGAAGTGGTTGGTGTGGCCTGAGCTGAAACCACCTGAGCAAGGCTAGTGCAAACGGTCAATATCTGGGCCAAAGACTCCTGAAGGCCTGGAATCACAATGAGCAAAGCTGGTGCCTGAGATGGCCCCACAGGCTCATCCATATCTGGAACCTGCTCCTAAGCTGGAGCAACTGGTGGATCTGCAGGTGCTGCTGTAGTTGTTGTATGAGTTGCATCTCTGCCCCTACCGCCGCCCCTACCGTGACCTCGTCCTCTCGTGGAACTAGCTAGTGGTACTGGTGGTTGTCCATCCTATCTGGTAGCACGTGTCCTCACCATTTGTGAGAGAATAGAATACAAAAGTTTAGTTTCCGGAATTAACAAATCTGCACGACAAGAATACAAGAATGTGAAGTTTCCTAAAGGTTAGGCAGCCTCTCTAAGATAAGCATAGACGTCTCTGTACCGATCCGCAAGACTGTACTAAACCTACTCATGACTCGTGAGACCTATGTAACCTAGGCTCTGATACTAATTTGTCACGACCCAAATCCCAACCTGTCGTGATGGCGCCTAACATGGTACTAGGCAAGCCAACCTTTACAAAATAACTCCAACACTTTTAACAGAAAATGGATTTAAAGCAGTTTAAATAATAAAACTTCGCATAAACAAGATAGAAAATCCAAAACACAACACAAAAATTCCCAACATCGGGGTGTAACGACCCGATCGGTCGTTTTGAATATTTGCACTTCGCTCGGTTGTTTGAGGGCATGATTAGCTCCGTTTGATGTACTTTAACTTGTGTGAATCGTTGTTTTTGGTTTGCATGTATTTCAGAATCGAATTGGAAGAAAGAATTTCATTGTTGAAGCTTAAAATTGGGAGAGTTGACCAAGTTTGACCTTTTAGCATTTGACCTCAGATTGGAATTCTAATGGTTCCATTAGCTTTGTTAGGTGATTTTGGACTTAGGAGCGCGTTCGGAATGTGATTTGGAGGTCCGTAGTGGAATTAGGCTTGAATTGACGAAAGTTGGAAATTCGGCGATTTCGATCGGCAGTGAAAAATTTGATATCGGGGTCGGAATGGAATTATGGAAGTTGGAGTAGGTTCGTAGTGTCATTTGTGACGTGTGTGCAAAGTTTGAGGACATTTGGACGTGGTTTGGTTGGTTTCAGCATCGGTTGTCGAATTTGTAAGTTTAAAAGTTCTTAGGCTTGAATCCGAGGGTAAATTGGCATTTTGATGTTGTTTTGAGTGATTCGAAGGTTCAACTAAGTTTGTATGGTGTTTTAGGATTGGTTGGTATGTTTAGTTAAGGTTCCGAGGGCCTCGGGTATGTTTCGGGGTGAGTTTTGCGCGAGTCCGGGCATTTCCGGAACTCAGGTATGGTTCTGGCGCTTGGAATTTCGTGGACCTCAGCAGAATTTCGCGGCCGCGCTTGGAATTTTGCGGACCGCATAATTCTGCTGCGGCCGCACTCCGGGGAAAGTTCTGCAGATCCGCTGGTCCGACTTCAGAAGCCTATATCCTTTGATCTACAAATAATTTTGAGATGATTCAAAAACGGAATTTGTAGCCCTTCGTATCTAGTTTCCAGAAAGGTAAAGAAGAAATCATTTGGATATCTGTAAGGAACTTTATGTCCAAAATACTAAAGCCTGGCAGTGCAGCCCCAGAATTTTGCGGACCGCACTACTTTTTCGTTACCGCGGGACTTGGGGACGGGTTTGAGCCAATTTCGGGTTTTGGGATAATTTTATAGTTTTTCTTAAGGAATTCATTCCATTAGCATATATTGATGGTATTGCGCTGATTGTGAATAAATTCGGAGCATTTGGAGGCTGAGTCGAGAGGCAAGAGCATTTCGGGGTAGAGATTTGACCGGTTTGAGGTAAATAACGATTGTAAATCTAGTCCTGAGGGTATGAAACCCCGGATTTCGTATCATTCTACTATTTTGAGGTGGCGCACATGCTAGGTGACGGGCGTGTAGGCGTACACTGTTGGGGATTGTGAATTGGTCCGTCCCGTTGCAACTATAAAGTTGCGTATTTTGTTGAAACTATATGATACTTATATGTTTTAGAAAGAGTTTCTATAAATTGGGCTGAATGCCATGATTTGGGCCTTGTGCCAGTGTTGTTTGGACCCTTAGGGGCCTTTTCTTGCTATCCTATAGCTGTTTTTGATTTAAATCCTATACTCAGTTATGGTTATACCTGCTTACTGCATAACTCAGTTTTCCTTACTCTATTTTGATGCATATAAATTTTGTTTTGGGCTGAGTACCATATTTTTACTGAAATTCCCGAGTGGCTTGAGAGGTTTATGACTGAGTGAGGCCGATGGCCTGATCTGTGAGGATATTTATAGGATCGGGTTGCCCGCCGCAGCATGTTTGATATTTATAGGATCGGATGTTGGAGTAGGTTCGTAATGTTGATTATAACTTGTGCACAAAATATGAGGTCCATCGGACGTGATTTGATAGGTTTCGACATCGGTTGTAGAATTTTGAAGTTTCAAGTTCTTTAAGTTTGAATTGGAGGGTGATTCGTGATTTTAGCATTTTTTGATGGGACTTGAGAGCTCAACTAAGTTCGTATGGTGTTTTAGGATTGGTTGGTATGTTTGGTCGAGGTCCCGGGGGCCTCGGGTGTGTTTCGGATGCTTAACGGGTGAAAACATAGACTTAGAGGAATTTCTGAATTTTTCTGGCTCTGGTGTTTTCGCACCGGCGGAAAAGAGACAGCAGGTGCCCTAGCCGCACATACGGAGATGGAAGCGCAGATGTGATAAATCGAGAGTTGGCCTGGGTCGCAGGTGCGAGGAAGTTTCCGCATCTGCGATGCCCGCAAATGCGCAAGGATGTTCGCACATGCGCAAGATGCGCAGAAGCGGAAGGGACTCCGCAGGCGCGAGTGCGCAGATGCGGCCCTTTTGTCGCAGATGCGAAGGCAGAGTGGGTAAGTGAGTTGCGCAGATGCGCACATTTTTTCGCATAAGCGCACCCGCAGGTGCGAGCCCAGGTTCCACAGGTGCGGAAATACCTGGGCAGTGATTAAACCTGAAGGGCTTCGCGATTTTTATCCTTTTTGGCTTTGCAAACTCGGGTTGGGGGTGAGTTTTGAGAGCATTTTTGAGGCATTTATTGAGTTAAGTTTCTTGTGCTTATTTTTGGTCAATAATCTTGCATTGCCATGTATTTTCCCACCTAGCTAATGTGTATTTAAGGTGGAAATTGGAAGTTGGAGACTAGGGATTTGGGAGTTTGAATTGCGGATTGGAGGACCATTTGGTGTCGGATTTTAGTAAATTTGGTATGGTTAGACTCGTGAGTGAATGAGCTTTCTAGTTTCGTGAATTTTGTCGGGTTTCGAGACGTGGGCCCCGAGAGGCGGGTTTGAGCCAATTTCGGGTTTTGGCCTAATTTTGTAGTTTTGTTATGTAATTCATTCCATTAGCACGTATTGATGGTATTGTACTGTTTTCAATAGATTTGGGCAATTTGGAGTCGGATACTCTTGGCAAGAACGTGATATCAGGTTGATTTGAGTGGTTCGAGGTAAGTGGCTTGCCTAACCTTGTGTTGGGGACTTTCCCCTTAGGATATCTTGATATTATTTGGTGTGTGGGCACCGTGTACGTGAGGTGACGAGTACGTACACGGGCTATTATTGAAAAAAAATCATGTGTAACCTTTTTAAATCATAAATTACTTCTCTTATTAATTGTACTAATATGTTTAATTGTGTAGTTTAGACTAGAAAAGCATGCTTACATGTTTTAACTGCCTAATTGACATTCTGTGTGTCATGTTCAGTTAAGTCCTTATTTTCCTTATCTGTGTCCAATATAAACTGTATAACTCGATGTCATACCTGTCATTTCATCTTGCGTTGCATATTTAAATTAGGACTATGGACGTATTCTGGGAGATCCCCCTGTACAGCATATTTACTTTGGGACTACGGACGTATTTCGGGAGATCCCCCAGCACTGCATATTTACTTTGGGACTACGGACGTATTCCGGGAGATCCCCCTGTACTGCATATTTACTTTGGGACTACAGACGTATTCCGGGAGATCCCCCAGCACTGTATATTTACTTTGGGACTACGAACGTATTCCGGGAGATCCCCCTCTACTGTATATTCATTTAAAACTACGGGACGGTATCCCAAGAGATTTCCCATTGTGTTTACCTTGTTTTGAGCCGAGGGCTCCCTTAACTTTTAAATTTTCAAAAATTTCTTTAACTGTGTTACCGTAAATTCTACTTATATCTTTTACTGTTTAATTTATTATATTTACTCCGGTAGGGCCTTGACCTGACCTCGTCACTACTCGACCGAGTTTAGGCTTGGCACTTACTGGGTACCATTGTGGTGTACTCATGCCCTTCCCTGCACATGTTTTCGTGTGCAGATC
>AWOL01S0027548.1:9210-25786 GCA_000715115.1 Nicotiana otophora | reverse complement strand
TCTCCCCCTCCCCCAACCAACCCCACACCCCAAACCTCCTATCCCTTCTCGGTCCACCCTCCACCCGCTGTCACGACCCAAAATCCCCTCCGTTTGGGTATCGTGATAGCACTTAGTATTAAGAACTAGGTAAGTCTAACATTAATTGAAACAACAATATTATTTAAATAACATCTAACAATTTGAAATAGAAATCTCTTAAACTTTTACAATTCCCAAAACCCGGCAGTACAAGTCATAAGCTCTACAGAGTGTTTGCTAGAAAGCTTCTAAATACAACTGACCAGAAATAAGAATAAATAGTGCAAAATGAAAACCTGAAGGTGACTCTGAAGACTGCGAACGCAGCAGCAGGTTTACCTTGAGTCTCCACAGCAACGACCCACACAGCTACTAACGAACAATACCTGAATCTGCACACACAAAAATATGTAGAAGTGTAGAATGAGCACATCACAGCGGTGCCCAGTAAGTATCAAGACTAACCTCAGTGGAGTAGTGATGAGGTACAGTCAAGACACTCACTAGTCAAATAATATTTGTCATACTAAAATAATCGAGAACAAATAGCAGTGATAATAACAGTAAGGCAGCAAGAACACCATAATTATTGCTCCGACAAATAAGAAAGAACACAAGTACAACCAATTAAACAAGTCTTTCACATAAGAACCCTTCAAATAAAATACCTTCCAAATATATATTTCCTTCAAATAAGTATCCTTCGAATATAAAACTCTTTCAAATAAATATCTTTAAAATATAATTCTTCAATTTTAAAAGCCACCTTGTGACATCTCATATCATAATCATCAAATGCGGGTCTCAACCCACCTTTATATCTCTACGGCACCTCGTACCCATATTTTTATCACAACTGCACGGACTACTGACGTGCCAATAATATCAATATATATATATAGATCCACATGATCAATTTATTCCCAATAAGGTAAGTTAAAAAATTTTAAATCAAGTAAGAAAATCAACAAAAGAATGAATTTACTTTAGAAATTATTTGGGCGGAGAAAATAATATTTCAATAAAAAAAATGAAACACCTGATAGTTGCTGATTTGAATGTGAAACTTATAAGAATTAAAGCGTACAACAATTTCTTTTATCCAAAATAATTTAACTTTAAAAATTAGAAAAAAACTAGGAACACAAATCCTCAGAGTCTCGTACAAGAGCCAAAGCCAACACATTACAACAAGGAATACAACCACACAATAAAATCAATTAATACATCACGGGAGAACACGAGGATCTACATATCACGGAAAAGCAAAATAACCAAAGGCAAGTGCAATCATATAAAATATCAACAAAAAGAGCACTCCCGAGGTACCGCCTCGCAGTCCCAAAAGTAAATATGCAACATCAACAATGCCCCCAGGCCATCACAAATCAATCCCCGACATAGTCCACCTTGTCTCGCCACGTGTGCAATAGTAAAGTTAATGTCCGCCTTGTCTCGCCACACGTGCACAATAATGTTCCCACCTTATCTCGCCACATGCGCAACCCACACACACACACATATATATATATATCCCGCCTTGTCACGCCGCATGTGCAAATATCAATAGTAACAATAGCACAGCAGAAACCTCATACAAACACCCGAACAAAACTTTCCAACAAAATAACGTACCAATATCACATCTCATAAACTGCACCTCAAGTGCTCAAATATTTCAACGTATCACAGATTTGCACATCGAGTGCTCAATTATTAAAATTTATCACAGATTGCACATCAAGTGTTCAAATACTACAATTTGCCCCAAAATTCAATGATACATAAATTTCCATAATAAGGAGCCCATGGCTCGACCATACAAAATCTTAACAAATATGTCCGAGAGTAAAAAACTCAACAAAATAATGTTTCACATAAAAATCAAGGTGGCAATCACACCAAAATTATCATATAAAAATAAATCCAACAAAAAGAGGACCTAGGCAAGACAATTAAAGGATTTAATAAGTGCCAATAATTTCCCATTTAATACCTAAGGGCGTCTAAGGATTTTAATCAATGTAATTTGCACAAATAACCCAAATACGTACTCGTCAGCTCGCGTACTTGGTTTTCAATTACATAAATTGCACATAAGACTCAATGCCTAAGGGGTAATTTCCCCACTGGAGGTTAGGTAAGATACTTACCTCAAACTGCGCTCAATCAGTCAAGTAGTATGCTCTTTCCTCGATGTTTTGACTCCGATCGGCTCGAATCTAGTCATAATTAATTAGATTCAATCAATACAAATTGTAGGAATAAATTCCATATGAAAATATAAATTTTCTACAAAATTCCGAAATTTAACCCAAAAATCGCTCGTGGGGCCCACGTCTCAGAAACCGACAAAAGTTATAAAATATGAACGCCCATTCCGATACGAGTTCAACCATACCAATTTTATTCACTTCTGATAACAACTCAACCTCCAAATCTCAAATTGAATCAAGAGGGTTTTCACAAATTTTCCAACTTAATTCACCGATTAAATGTTAAAAATAATCATGGATTCGGGTAATTTAACCAATATTGAGTTAAGAACACTTACTCCGTTGTTTTCTCTGAAACTCTCCCAAAACTCACCTCATCCCGAGCTCCAATACGTAAAAAATGGAAAATGGGACGAAGTCCCATTTTCTGAACTTAAACTCACTGCCCAGGCTTTTCTTCTTCGCGTTCGCGTGACCAGTGTCACGTTCGCGAAGGCCTGACCATGCACAGCATTGCATTTGCATTCAAGCTCTCGCGTTCGCGGTAGCCAACTGCCCTCCTTCTTCGCGTTCGCAGTCCATGCTTCGCGTTCGTGAAGGGTTAATGGCTCAGGGTCCCGGGTCCCCTTCCTTCTTCGCGTTCGCGACCACTGCATCGCGTTCGCGTAATCTTGACCAGACCTTGCCTCGCGTTCACGTCCACTCCTTCGCTTTCGTGAAGGTCAAATCCAGCACCCCTAAAATTTCTTCTTCGCGAACGCAGGACTTCCTTCGCGTTCGCGAAGAAGGAAACCAAATACCATAATTAGCAGTTCCAAAACAGCTCCAAATGATCTGAAACCACCCCGAAACACACCCGAGGCCCTCGGGAAC
This sequence comes from Nicotiana otophora, assembly GCA_000715115.1. NCBI lineage: Eukaryota > Viridiplantae > Streptophyta > Magnoliopsida > Solanales > Solanaceae > Nicotiana > Nicotiana otophora. Next base: position 22,676 of record AWOL01S0027548.1, on the reverse strand, counting down.
TCAACCAATCATACCAACCAGTCCCATAGCACATTACTAACTTGCTCGAGGCCTCAAATCACATCGAACAACATCAAAATGACGAATCACACCTCAAATCAAAATCTATGAACTTTGAACTTTCAAATTCTATATCTTGTGCCGAAACACGGCAAATCAATTTAGAATGACTTCAAATTTTGCACACAAGTCATAAATGACATAATGGACCTATTCCAATTCCCAGAATCGGATTCCGTCCCCGATATCAAAAAATTAATCCCCCGGTCAAACTTCCCAAAAATTCATCTTTCGCCATTTCAAGCCTAATTCCACTACAGACCTCCAAATAATATTTCGGACACGCTCCTAAGTCCATAATCACCGTACGAGCTATTAACAACATCAAAATTCCATTCCGGAGTCGTTTTCTCAAAAGTCAACTCTCCAGTTAACTCTTTCCATTTAAGCTTCTAAATATAGATTGTTTTTTTAATTTAAATTTCGAATCTTCAGTAAATCAAACTCGACCACACTCGCGGGTCATAATACATATTGCGAAGCTACTCGAGACCTTAAGTCACTGATTGGGGCATAAATTCTTAAAACGACAAGTCGGGTCGTTACACCCGCCCCTCACCCCTATATTTCTTTAAAATAATTTTCTGCTCACTAATCAAATATTATAAAATATTTTCACCCCCACTCGCCTCGTCCCCACCCCAAACCTCCTACCCCTTCTCGTCCCCACCCGCCCCTCACCTTATATTGTTGCCTAAATTATATATTTTTAAAATGGAAAAGGGTCAAATATACCCCTGTACTATGAGAAAAAATTTAAATATAACCTTTCGTTATAATTTGGGTCTAAATATACCCCTGTCGTAATACTATTGGTTCAAATATACCCCTCTTCCGTTAATTTTATCCAATATGAACATCAAATCCTATGTGGCATTGGTATTTGATGAGGTGGATGCCACATGCATGCCACCTCAGTGCCCCTAATCCATATATAAATGACTAAAATTTGAAATACAATATTTTTTATTGTAGCGGCAATGATGGAAATAGTGGTATAGGGGAAAGCAATTTTAGTGGTGAAAAACAAATAGAAGGGAAGGGTAAAATGGGTTTGGGGCATTGAGGTGGCAAGCCATGTGGCATCCACTTCATCAAATGTCAGTACCCATAGGATTGAATGTCCACTTTGGACAAACATAACGAAAAAGGGGTATATTTGAACCAATAGTATAACGACATGGGTATATTTAGACTCAAAGTATAATTAACGAGTGATATATTTAAACCTTTTTTGATAATACATGGGTATATTTGGCCCTTTTCTGTTTTTAAAATAATATTTTTTTACTCATCAACCAAACATGAGAAAATAATTGATAAAATTACTCATTTTTCGGTAAAACATTTTCAATAAGTTTTAACTTTGGCATTGTCATTTTACCTTTACGGAAAAGGACCTGAATAGCCCCTAAACTATCAGATTTGGTCTAAAATTGCCCCCATCCACCTATTGAGCAAAATATGACCTTCCCTTTAATGTTTTGGCTCACAGCTGCCTCTATAGTTAACATCCCACATCCGGTGAAAAATTAATATTATTTTTAATGACGTGGCATTAAACTATTGGTTGATTTAAAACCCACCCAAAATATGTCCAACTCGCCCATTCTACCCGACCCATCAGATTTTACCCATTAAACTCTCTAACTCAATCGATAATTTCTAAACCCAAGAGCCCTCTCCTCATAAAATACGACTTATACTCCATTCTTGTAATGACCCAACCGGTCATTTTGACTTTTAGAACCCTGTTACCCTAAATAAAACTCCCCGTATATGCTTTTATTAATTCATGACTTGCGGAGATGGTTGATTTCGGATTTGGAAGTATTCAGGTTGAAATCGGAACACTTGGTTTCTTAAGTTGGCCTTAAAATGCCAAATTTGACTTCGGTCAACATTTTTAATAAACGACCCCAGAATCGGGATTTGACGGTTCCAATAGGTTCGTATGATGATTTTGGACTTGGGTGCAGATGCAAAGCTTGGTCAGGCGAGGGAAACTCGCACCTGCGAGGCTTTATCCGCATGTGCGGCTAACCCTCCGCTGGTGCGAAATTACTGCTGGGCAGAACGTTTTAAATGGGCGAGGCTCAACCATTTTAGCCCGTAATTCCCCCATTTTTGAGTGATTTTGGAGCTTTTTGAGAAGGGATTTCAACTAGCAATCTGAAGGCAAGTTAGTTGTATACACTTTGAGTTAAATATATAGATTATAGGTAGATTATAACCTGTAAATTTATAGAAATCATGGGTTAGAGGAAAAACTTAGATTTGTATAAAAATGAGATTTTGACCACGAAAATAGTTATGGCATTGGATGGAAATTATATATTTGAGTTCTTGAGATTATGGGTAACGATTTCCTCTGACAATTTCCGCAATCCGGGCACGTGGGCCTGGGTGAATTTTAGGAATTTACCATTTTGGGTTGGGTAATTAATTTAATAGCCTAATTTCGAATTATTGAGCATGTATTAATTATTTTATATAACATTTGGATAGTTTCAGATTTTTTGGCACCGAATTGAGATTTTTACACGATGTCGTGATCGGAAGTGGGCTTTGAGACAAGGTAAGTCTCTTGTCTAACCTTGTAAGGTGATTTAAATAAATAATTATTGCTAATTGTGGGGGCTATGTACGCACGAGGTGACGAGAGTCCGTGCATAGCAACTAATTATGCTATATCCCGGTAGTTTTAGGACTTGAATCATGAATTACTTATGATAATTGCTCCTTTATTTAATTAAATTACTGATATTATATTGTAATTAGCGAAAATAGTAAAAAATTGAAACTTAATATACTTGAATTGTTGTGTAAATTATTTAATTGTTAACCGAAATTGACCATCATATATGTTAATATTAATAACTTCTCACTCCGGAGGTTCATAAGAAAATGTCCTCCTTTCTTGTGGAGCGGGCTGAACGCCTCAGCAGTATAGATGCATCTATGGATCGCGCCGCACGTCCCTTGACAGTGTACACGATACTCTGGATCGGGCCGTACGACCTCGGTAGAAATCGTGCCTAATAATAATAATTACACGATACCTTGATATTTTAATTGCAGCTTGTGAAGCTAATTTAATAAATTATAAATTATTGAAATTTAAGGAATTTATTTATTTCTGCTTATTTAGAAAATTATTGTTGTTCACCTAAAAATCATGTTTAATTAAATAATTCTATTGTAATATTATTGACCCTTAGTGAGTGTCAAAGTCGACCTCTCGTCACTACTTCTTCGAGATTAGGCTTGATATTTATTGGGTACACATTGTTTACGTACTCATGCTACGCTTGCTGCACTTTTTGTGCAGGACCTGAGACAGGTACTATCGGAGGACCTATCGGATCGCATCCACGTTATCCAGAGGCTTAGTGGTGAGCTGCCTTTCTGAGCCATTCTGCAGTAACCAGTGCCTCTTCTTGTATTTGTATTCGGTCTATTTAATTTCAGACAGTATTCAGAATTTTATATAATCTACTAGATGCTCATACACTTGTGACACTAGGTCTTGGCATACACTAGTAGAATTTTTGGATTTAATTATTTTACTTGGATTTTAATTTATCTTATTTCTCACATTGTCTTAAATTTTCGCAAGTACTCTGTGTTTTATTACTCAGATATTTTTAAAGAAATGAATATTTGTTTAAATCATTAGTTGACTTGCCTAGCTAGGATGTTGGGCGTCATCATGACCTATAGGTGAATTTGGGTCGTGACAACATGGTATCAGAGCACTAGGTTCACGTAGGTCTCACAAGTTATGAGCAGGCCTAATAGAGTCTTGCGGATCAGTACGGAGACATTTGTACTTATCTTCGAGAGGCTATAGGGTATTAGGAAAACTACTTTTCTTCATCTCCCAACGTGCAAATAATGTAGTACTAAATATCTTTCTCTTATTCTCCCACAGATGGTGAGAACACGCTCTAATAAGATTCCGGACCAGGGAAAAGCTACTCCCCCTGTTGTTAGAGACCGAGGCAGAGGCCGAGGGAGGGCTCCAGCCCGTGGTAGGGGACGAAGATGTCCCAGAATTATTCTAGTTGTGCCACCAGTGGGTCCAGCAAAGGATCCTATTATTGAGGAACAGGGCGAGGTGCCCATAGTAGAGCTAGCTCCGGTGGACTTCACGTCTGCACCGGGATTTCAGGAGGTCATAGGTTGTATGTTGCAGTTCATGGATACTATGAATCAGGCCAGTTTATTTCCGGCAGACCCAGCCACATATCAGGCGGGCGGGGGATCATAGACCCCTACCGCACAGGCTCATGGGCAGGCAGCTGCTGTATATCAGACCCAGGGTGCACTACCTGTGGGTGGAGTCCAGCTAGTGGCAGCAGCTACACCTGAGCCCAGACCAGCTGCGGCCACAGAAGCTATTGGACAGGTGGACTAGACTACATCCTCCTGTCTTTGGGGGAGAGCTACATGAGGATCCCCAGGATTTCATTGAACGGTGCAGGGACAAACTGCACAATATGAGGATATTGGAGTCTCATGGGGTAGATTTTGCCACTTTTCAATTGGAGGGCAGAGCCCGTAGATGGTGGAAGTATTATCTTCTTGGCAGACCATCATATTCTCCTCCAATGACTTGGGACAGGTTCACCCGTATTTTCCTAGACAGGTACATTCCACCCTCCCAGAGGGAAGAGTTGCGGTTCCAGTTTGAGCAGCTCCAACAAGGTCAGATGTCAGTGACCGATTATGAGGCGAGGTTCTCGGAGTTATCTCGCCATGAACTTATGATACTCCCTACTGAGGCGGAGAGAGTATGGAGGTTTGTTGCAAGTTTACATACTGGCATTCAAGCCACTATGGCCCAAGAGGTTGAGATGGGGACTTCTTATGAGTTGGTTGTGGAGATAGCCCGAAGGATTGAGGGTGTGCGTCAGTGTAGCCGAGAGCAGGTTATGAGGGATAAGCGGTTTAGATATTTTGGAGAGTTCAGAGGTGCTCCGTCTGGGGGTAGAGGTCAGTTCGTGAGAGGGTAGTCCAGCAGGCCCCCTTATCCAGCACCACCGCCTCCCCGGGGTGCCCCAGTGCGACCTTATTTCAGTGCTATGCCGGAAAGTTCTTATCACCCATCAGCTATTCAGGGTTCTTCCAATGGGTATTCAGGTCCCCAGGGTCAGACTTCTAGTCAGCAGCCCATCGCACTAAAACGTTGCTACGAGTGCGGTGATTTAAGTCACATGCAGAGATTCTACCCCAGGCTTAGGGGTAGACCCGTGCAGCAGGGTCAGCAGCCTATGATTGTCGCACCAGTTGCTCCACTGGCCGTCTGACCACCCAGAGGTGGAGGGCAGGTGGGTAGGGGTCGTCCTAGAGGTGGAGGCCAGCCAGTTGGCGCTCCAGCTCGGTTCTATGCTTTTCCGGCCAGAATAGATATAGAGGCCTTAGATGCAATGATTACAGGTATTATTTCTGTTTTCGGCAAAGATGCCTCCGTATTATTTGATCCAGGATCTACGTATTCATATGTGTCATCTCTATTTGCTCGTTTCCTTTGTGTTACTCGTGGGTCCTTGAGTACTCCTGCTTATGTGTCCATTCTTGCGGGCGATTCTATTATTGTGGATCAGATCTATCGGTCCTGTGTTGTTACATTCTGCGGTTATGAGACTAGAGCAGATCTTTTGCTGCTTGATATGACCGACTTTGAGATTATCCTGGGCATGGACTGGCTATCCCCATATCATGCCGTCCTAAATTACCATGCTAAGACTGTTACTTTGACAATGCCGGAATTTCCTGAGTGGAAGGGTTCGTCTGTTAGCGCATCTAATCAGGTTATCTCCTTTCGAAAAGCTCGACATATGGTCGAGAAAGATTGTTTGGCTTATCTAGCCTATATTCGGGATACTACTGCAGAGGCTCCTACTATTGATTCAGTGCATATAGTTCGAGAGTTCTCCGATATATTTCTTTCAGATCTCCCAGGCATGCCACCAGATCATGATATCGATTTTTGTATTGACTTGGCTCCAGATACCCAGCCTATATCTATCCCACCGTATCGCATGGCTCAGAAAGAATTGAAGAAATTGAAAGAACAGCTTGATGAGTTACTAGCCAAAGGGTTTGTCAGACCGAGTGTATCGCATTGGGGTGCACCAGTATTATTCGTGAAGAAAAAGGATGGAACGNAAAGAATTGAAGGAATTGAAAGAACAACTTGAGGAATTACTAGCCAAAGGGTTTGTCAGACCGAGTGTATCGCATTGGGGTGCACCAGTATTATTCATGAAGAAAAAGGATGGAACGACGCGAATATGTATTGATTATCGCCAATTGAACAAAGTCACTATTAATAACAAGTACCCGTTGTCGCGTATTGATGACCTATTTGACCAGTTGCAGGGTGCTAGGTGTTCTCTAAGATCGACTTGAGGTCGGGGTACCATCAATTGAATATTCGGGATTCGGATGTCCCGAAGACTGCTTTCCGGACTAGATATGGTCATTATGAGTTTCTGGTAATGTCTTTTGGTTTGACTAATGCCCCGGCGGCGTTTATGGATTTGATGAACAGGGTATTCAAGCCATATATTGATTCATTTGTCATTGTCTTCATTGATGATATTTTGATTTACTCGCGCAGTAAGGAAGAGCATGAGCAGCATATGAGAGTGGTGCTACAGACCTTGCGGGAACAAAAGTTATATTCTAAGTTCTCCAAATGTGAGTTTTGGCTAAATTCTGTAGCACTCTTGGGGCATATTGTATCGGGCGAGGGCATTAAAGTTGATCCCAAAAATATCGAGGCAGTTCAGAATTGGCATCGTCCCACTTCGGTGACTAAGATCAGATGTTTCCTAGGATTAGAAGGTTATTATCGTCAGTTCATGGAGGGCTTTTCATCTATTGTAGAACCTTTAACCAAATTAACCCAGAAGGGTGCTCCGTTCCGATGGTCTGATGATTGTGAGGTGAGCTTTCAGAAGCTCAAAACAGGATTGACTACAATACCTGTGTTAGTGTTGCCTTCCGGTTCGGGGATATATACAGTGTATTGTGACGCTTCACGCATTGGCTTGGGTTGTGTATTAATGCAGGAGGGGCAAGTTATTGCATATGCCACACGTCAGCTGAAACCCTACAAGAAGAATTACCCGGTACATGATTTGGAGTTAGCTGCAATTGTTCACACTCTTAAGATTTGGAGGCATTATCTTTATGGGGTGTCTTGTGAGGTTTACACTGATCATCGCATTTTGCAGCATTTATTCAAGCAGAGGGATCTAAATTTGAGGCAGCGCAGATGGCTTGAGTTACTAAACGATTATGATATTACCATCTTGTATCATCCGGGCAAAGCAAATGTAGTTGCAGATACCTTGAGTAGAAAGGCAGAGAGTATGGGTAGTTTGGCTTTCATTTCAGCGGAGGAGAGGCCATTAGCCTTGGATATTCAAACCTTGGCTAACAGACTTATGAGACTGGATATTTCAGAGCCCAGTCGAGTTCTTTCATGTGTTATGGCACAGTCTTCATTATTTGAGCATATCAAGGCTCGCCAGTATGATGATCTACACTTAATGGTTCTTCGAGAAATGGTACTACGGGGTGGTTCCAAGGAAGTTTCTATTAGCGCGGATGGTGTTCTGCGACTCCAGGATCGTCTATGTATTCCTAATGTGGATGGACTGAGGAAAATGATTCTAGAGGAGGCACACAGTTCTCGGTATTCTATTCATCCAGGTGCTACGAAGATGTATCATGAATTGAGGCAGCATTACTGGTGGCGGAGGATGAAAAAGGACATAGTCGGATGTGTATCTAGGTGTCTAAATTGCCAGCAAGTTAAATATGAGCACGCGATGCCATGTGGCCTACTCCAGCAGATGACTATACTATAGTGGAAATGGGAACGCATTACTATGGACTTTGTAGTTGGGTTGCCACGGACCTTGCGGAAGTTTGATGCAGTTTGGGTCATTATCGACAGGTTGACCAATTCGGCACACTTTATTATGGTGGTGACTACGTATACTTCAGAAAGGTTGGCCCAGATTTATATACAGGAGATAGTTCAGTTGCACGGTGTGCCAATTTCCATCTATCAGATAGAGGCCCTCAGTTTACTTAACATTTCTGGAGAGCAATACAAAGTGAATTGGGGATTCGTGTAGAGCTCAGCATAGCCTTTCATCCGCAGACCAATGGGCAGTCGGAGCGGACAGTTCAGATTTTGGAGGATATGTTCAGGGCATGTGTGATTGACTTTGGAGGTCAGTGCGATCGTTTCTTGCCTTTGGCCGAGTTTGCTTATAACAACAGTTACCGATCAATCATCGAGATGGCTCCATTTGAGGCTTTATATGGTCGGCAATGTCGTTCTCCCATCGGATGGTTTGAGCCCGGTGAGGCTAAGTTATATGGTACCGATTTGGTGAAGGATGCCTTGGAAAAGATAAAGTTAATTCAGGAGTGACTTCGTACAGCACAATCTAGACAAAAGAGTTACGCGGATCAGAAAGCGCGCGATTTATCATTTATGGTGGGTAAAAAAGTTCTCTTGAAAGTTTCGTCGATGAAAGGAATCATGAGATTTGGGAAGAAGGGCAAGTTGAGCCCAAGGTTTATAGGCCCATTTGAGTTGTTGAGACGAATTGGGAAGGTTGCTTATGTTTGAAACAAGTGATTAAGTTTTTTAATGTATACTATTTGAGGGTTTAAGACCCACCTGCCCCCATAATTCAAGACCAAGTCCATATTTTCAACCATTGTTCATTGAACTCACATGCAATCCATAAAAGAAAGTAGAAAGTGACCCATCAGACATATAAATAGAAAAGTTAGAAGGAATCTATCAATATTTAATATACTAAAGTACAGACAAGAATAANTCTCAAATATGCTTTCTAGATTGTTTTCAAAGCTTTGAAGCAAATATACATTCTAAGGAGCCTTCTTTTTCCTTCTGCCAAAGCATGTTTAGATATGTTTATCACTACATCAGAACCAGGGTTACTATCCCTCAACTCTTGAGCATATGCCTCTAACCTATTGTAATCATCAATGAAGCTACCCTCCAATTTCTTTAGCACAAGCCTCTTTATCCTCTTCATCTTTGAATAGCTAACATTAAGTTTGAATTGATCCTCTAGGTCCACCCTTATGTCTTTCACCTCATATTTAGGATTACTTTGGACTTTGTTCTTGAAATAGTGCGCTAAAGCTTGGGGAGTAGCTCTTCCATTCTTGTATGTTAGTTGACAATTATGTTTTGTTTTCAAAGTCTTAATTTTAAATCCTTGATCTCTATTATTCTTAGATATCAAGCACCTAAAGGGAAAACCAATATCACATTTATATCTAACTCTACCAGTGTTATTCTTTAAAACTTTAAGGCCCTATCCATTAGCAATTGCATAAAACCCCCACAATTCTTTTAGCTTCATCAAAATCTTTAAAACTCATACCCTTTTTCAACTCTTTATATTTGTCCAGTTTGTCATTAACTTCTTTAGTCCTTTTCTTACTAAAGATATCCAATTGATCACTATCATAATCACTAGAGTCAAGTTCATATGCTTCCTCCTCCTCCTCCTCCTCCTCATATGACTCATAATCGGTCCCAACATATACTGATACTATAAGGTTCATTATGGTGATTTATGCTAGGAGCTGACGCATGTTCTTCAACCCCGTCAATAGCAAAGAATTGAAACACACTAAACTGGTTAGATAAGAGTTGTTGTAGTGTTCTGATTCCTAAATCACCTTTAACCAGAATACCTGAAGGCCATATTACCAGAAGTTGTTTCACCTTCTTAAACCCATATTTTTCAATGTATTCTAAACAAATGTCTATATAAGATAGCAAATCCACATCATAGGCTTGAAACAAGTGATTAAGTTTTTTAATGTATACTATTTGAGGGTTTAAGACCCACCTGCCCCCATAATTCAAGACCAAGTCCATATTTTCAACCATTGTTCATTGAACTCACATGCAATCCATAAAAGAAAGTAGAAAGTGACCCATCAGACGTATAAATAGAAAAGTTAGAAGGAATCTATCAATATTTAATATACTAAAGTACAGACAAGAATAAAGTTTAATGGACCACAGATAACTATAAATAAAAAAATAAACACAAAAGCTTAGAATAAAGAACTATTTGAGCAGACAACAAGGCCCGATTGGATAAATTGCTATCATCCATAAAACAAATACAAAATCCAGACAACAAAAAATAAGAGGGACCATATGCAACCTCAAAATTACTAAATAATGACATTAAAAGCATCAAAAAGTAGTAAACAAATCCCCACAACTCGAAAGTAACACTAGATGATAAATCCCTAAAAACCCTAACCATATTTATTCAACAAAAGCAGTAAAAACTTACTTGAACAAAGAAAAGATTTTAAAATTTAATCTTCAACTTGAATCTTTCGAAGAGATATAGCAGAGAGCAACCACATGTTTTACCATACACCATCGCTATCATCAGTAAATTTGGGGAATAAGAAATGGCTTTTAGGTTTAGAAATTATCGACTGAGTTAGAGAGTTTAATGAGTAAGGTCGATGGGTCGGGTAGAATTGATGGATTGGACATATTTTGGGTGGGTTTTAAATCAACCAATATTTTAATGTCGCGTCATTAAAAATAATATTATTTTTAATTGGATCTGGTTTGTTAACTATAGAGTAGGGTTGTGCATGGATCGAATCGGATCGGATTTAGCATATTTCGGATCGAATTTCTATAATGACCCAGCCGGTCATTTTAACTTTAAAACCCTGTTCCCCTAAATAAAACTCTCCGTATGTACTTTTATAAATTATGACTTGCGGGGATGGTTGGTTCAGGATTTGGAAGTGTTCGGGTTGAAATCGAAACACTTGGTTCCTTAAGTTGGCCTTAAAATGCTAAGTTTGACTTCGGTCAATATTTTAAGAAAATGATTCCGGAATAGAATTTTGATGATTCCAATAGTTTCGTATAGTGATTTTGGACTTAGGAGCGTATTCGAAATTTTATTTAGAAGTTAGTAGTTAAATTAGGTTTGAAATGGCTAAACTAAAAATTTAAGTTTTGAAGTTTGACCGGGGAGTTGACTTTTTGATACTGGAGTTGGAATCTAGTTTCAAAAATTTTTATAGCTCCATTATGTTATTTATGACTTGCAAGTAAAATTTGAGGTCAATCGGACTTGATTTGATAGGTTCCGTCGTCGTTTGTAGAAATTGAAAGTTTCAAAGTTCATTAGGCTTGAATCTATGCGTGATTCGTGTTTTTAGTATTGTTGGATGTGATTTGAAGACTCGACTAAGTCCCTATGATGTTTTAGAACTTGTTGGTATATATTTGGTTGAGGTCTCGAGGGGTTCGGGTGAGTTTTTGATGCCTAACAGATCATTTTTGGACTTGGCTTGATAGCTGAAGTTCTGGTTTCTGCAGGTTATGGTTTCCTTCTACGCGATCGCGTGAGAAGGTATGCGATCGCGTAGGGTTAATTGAGGGCTGCTGAGTTTTGTGCTTCGCGATCGCGTGAAGCGGGATGCGATCGTGTAGCTTTGATATTTTGTGACTCGCGAACGCATGAAGAAGGTCACGTTCGTGTAGAGTAACGGAGCAGAAGTGGAGGTCACGCGTTTGCTCTATGCGATCGCGTATAGAGGGCTGTGATCGCGTAGAGTTGGGAAATCTATGCTTTGCGATCGTGTGGGGATATCCGCGATCGCATAGAGTTATTTATGGGCAATAAAAACTTGTGCTTCGCGATCGCGTGCCTTTGGCCGCGATCGCATAGAAGGAAAAGCCTAGGCAGAAAGTTTAAGTTCTGAAAATGGGACTTCGTCCCATTTTTCATTTTTAACGATATGGAGCTCGAAATGAGGCGAGTTTTGGGAGATTTCAGAGAAAACATCGGGGTATGTGTTCTTAACTCAATTTTGGTTAGATTACCAAATACATCACTGTTTTTATCAGTTAATTGGTGATTTAAGTTGGACAATTTTGAAAACCCTCTTGGATAGATTTGAGTATTTGAGGGTCGAATTGTTATTGGAATTTAGTCATTTTGATATGGTTAGACTCGTGGTTGAACGGGCGTTCATATTTTGTAACTTTCGCCGGATTCCGAGACGTGGGTCCCACGAGCAATTTTTGAGTTAATTTCGGATTTTATTGAAAAATTTAGTATTTNGCTAGATAGCTGAAGTTCTGGTTTCTGCAGGTTATGGTTTCCTTCTACGCGATCGCGTGAGAAGGTATGCGATCGCGTCGGGTTAATTGAGGGCTGCTGAGTTTTGTGCTTCGCGATCGCGTGAAGCGGGATGCGATCGTGTAGCTTTGATATTTTGTGACTCGCGAACGCATGAAGAAGGTCACGTTCGTGTAGAATAACGGAGCAGAAGTGGAGGTCACGCATTTGCTCTATGCGATCGCGTATAGAGGGTTGTGATCGCATAGAGTTGGGAAATCTATGCTTTGCGATCGTGTGGGGATATCCGCGATCGCATAGAGTTATTTATGGCCAATAAAAACTTGTGCTTCGCGATCGCGTGCCTTTGGCCGCGATCGCATAGAAGGAAAAGCCTAGGCAGAAAGTTTAAGTTCTGAAAATGGGACTTCGTCCCATTTTTCATTTTTAACGATATGGAGCTCGAAGTGAGGCGAGTTTTGGGAGATTTTCAGAGAAAACATCAGGGTAAGTGTTCTTAACTCAATTTTGGTTAGATTACCAAATACATCACTGTTTTTATCAGTTAATTGGTGATTTAAGTTGGAATATTTTGAAAACCCTCTTGGATAGATTTGAGTATTTGAGGGTCGAATTGTTATTGAAATTTAGTCATTTTGGTATGGTTAGACTCGTGGTTGAACGAGCATTCGTATTTTGTAACTTTCGCCGGATTCCGAGACGTGGGTCCCACGAGCAATTTTTGAGTTAATTTCGGATTTTATTGAAAAATTTAGTATTTTCTTATGGAATTGATTCTATATTTTTTGTTGACTGTGTCGAATTAATTTTGACTAGATACAAGTCGATCGGAGTCGAAAGATTAAGGAAAAGGCATACTACTTGGTTAAATTGGAGCAAGTCGAGGTAAGTGACTTGTCTAACCTTGTGTGGGGGGAATTTTCCCTAGGATTGGTATTGAAGTGATAAATTAAAATGTATTGAAAGTCGTGTACGCGAGGTGACGAGTGTATACACGGGCTAAATGTGAAAGATTATATTTTTAAATTCCGTAGATCACTATTGCATAGTAATTAAATTATTAAATCTTGTTATATTCTCCATCATTGATTTGATTTATATATTTTAACTTTTTTTGACCTTCTCCTGCTAATTGTTTTTACATGTTAGCTGAAACTTGGTTTCTTTTATTCGGTGTATTAATTAAATGTGAAATTT
>AWOL01S0027546.1:4894-16746 GCA_000715115.1 Nicotiana otophora | reverse complement strand
CCACCATGGTCGTTCCTCATGTTTTTCATTTTTTGGAAAAAAACTAGAATTCCGCCCGATTCCCATATTTTCGTGTGCTATAGCCCATGCATTCCAAGTGGTCTCGGGACCCTCGAACCCCGATCTCCTAAAAATATTTTGGGCCATGAAATACGACCTAAGGAACCATAGTCACTGCCCCGCCATGATCGTTCCTCATTTTCTACATTTTTCGGCAAAAAAACTAGAATTTCGCCTGATTCCCATATTTTCGTGTGCTATAGCCCACGCCTTCCAAGTGCTCCCGGGATCCCCGGACCCTGATCGCCTAAATTTTTTCCGGGCCATCAAGTACGACCTAAGGAACCATAGTCACCTCCCCTCCATGATCGTTCCTCATTTATTGCTTTTTTCGGCCAAAATATTAGAATTCTGCATGATTCCCATATTTCTGTTTGCTATAGCCCACGCCATCCGAGTGGGCTGCCCCCCCAGACTCGGATCGCCTAAAAAACCATAGTCACCGCCCCGCCATGATCGTTCCTCACATTTTGCATTTTACGGTTAAAAAACTAGAATTTCGCCCGATTCTCATATTTTCGTGTGCTATAGCCCACGCCTTCCAGGTGGTCCCGGGATCCCCGAACCCCGATCTCCTAAAATATTTTCAGGCCAATAAATATGACCTAAGGAACCATAGTCACCGCCCCGCCATGATCGTTCCTCATGTTTTGCATTTTTTGGCCAAAAAAGTTGAATTCCGCGCGATTCCAATATTTTCGTGTGCTATATAGCCCACGCCTTCCGAGTGGTCCCGGCCCCCCGGACCCCGATCGCTTAAAATTTTTCTGGTCTATCAAATACGACCTATGGAACCAAAGTCACTGCCTCGCCATGATTGTTCCTCATTGTTTGTGCTTTTCGGCCAAAATACTAGAATTTCGCCCGATTCCCATATTTTTGCGTGCGCCCATGCCTTCTAAGTGGGCCAGGCCACTCGTACTGGGATCGCCTAAAAATTATTCGGGCTATCAAATATGATATAAGGATCCATAGTCACCGCCCCGCGTTGATCATTCCTCATTTTTAATGATTTTCAGCCAAAAAACTAGAATTCCACCCGATTCCCATATTTTCGTGTGCAATAGCCCACGCCTTTCCGAGTGGGCAGGGCCCCCCTGACTCGGATCGCCTAAAATCTTTTTGGGCCAACTAATACGACCTAGGGAACCATAGTCACCTCCCCGCTATGATAGTTCCTCATTTATTGCATTTTTCGGCCAAAAAACTAGAATTCCGCCTGATTCCCATATTTGCGTGTGCGGCCACGCCTTCCAAGTGGTCCCAGGACCCCCGGACCCCGATCGCCTAAAATATTTCTGGGCCATCGAATACGACCTAAAGAAAAATAGTCACCGCCCCGCCATGATCAATCCTCAATTTTTGCGTTTTTCGGCCAAAACATTTGAATTCCGCCTGATTCCCATATTTTCGTGTGCTATAGCCCATGCCTTCCCAATGGGTAGGGCCCCACGGAACCGGATTGCCTAAAACACTTTCGGGCCATAACATAAGACCTAAGGAACCATAGTTACCGCCCCGACATGACCTTTCCTCATTTTCTGCATTTTTTGCCAAAAAAGTAGAATTCTCCCCGATTCCCATATTTTCGTGTGCTATAGCCCACGCCTTCCAAGTGGTCCCGGGACCCCCGAACCCAGATCTCCTTAAAATTTTTTGGGCCATCAAATACGACCTAAAGAACCATAGTCACTGCCCCGCCATGATCGTTCCTCATTTGTTTGCGTTTTTTGGCCAAAAAACTTGAATTTCGCGCGATTCCCATATTTTTGTGTATTATAGCCCACGTCTTCCGAGTGGTCAAGGGCCCCCCGGACCCCGATAAAATTTTTTCCGAGATCTCAAATACGACCTAAGGAACCATAGTCACCACCCTGCCATGACCATTCCTCATTATTGCTTTGTTTTTCGGCCAAACAACTAGAATTCCGCCTGATTCCTTATATTTTCGTGTGCTATAGCCCATGCCTTCCAAGTGGTCCCGGGACCCCCGGACTTGGATCGCCTAAAATGTTTCTGGTCCATTAAATATGACCTAAGGAACCATAGTCACTGCCCCGCCATTATCGTTCCTCACTTTTCGCATTTTACGGCCATAACAACTAGAATTCCGCACGAATCCCATATTTTCGTGTGCAATAGCCCACGCCTTCCAAGTGGTCCCGGGACCCCCGAACCTCGATCTCCTCAAAAACTTTCGGGCCATGAAATACGACCTAAGGAACCCTAGTCACCGCTCCTCCATGAACGTTCCTCATTTTTTGCATTTTTCGGCCAAACACTAGAATTCCGCCCGATTCCCATGTTTTCGTGTGATATAGCCCACGCCTTCCGAGTGGGCCGGGCCCCCCGGACTGGGATCGCCTAAAAAATTTTTGGGCCATCAAATACGACCTAAGGAACCATAGTCACTGGCCCTCCATGATCGTTCCTCATTTTCTACATTTTTCGGCAAAAAAACTAGAATTCCGCCCGATTCCCATATTTTCGTGTGCTATAGCCCACGCCTTCCAAGTGCTCCCGGGATCCCCGGACCCTGATCGCCTAAATTTTTTCTGGGCCATCAAGTACGACCTAAGTAACCATAGTCACCTCCACGCCACGATCGTTTCTCATTTATTGCTTTTTTCGGCCAAAATATTAGAATTCTGCCTGATTCCCATATTTTTGTGTGCTATAGTCCATGCCTTCCGAGTGGGCTACCCCCGAGACTCGGATCGCCTAAAAATTTTTCGGGCCATACAATACGACCTAAGGAACCATAGTCACCGCCCCGCCATGATCGTTCCTCATTTTCTGTATTTTACGGCCAAAAAACTAGAATTCTGCCCGATTCCCATATTTTCATGTGCTATATAGCCCATGCCTTCCGAGTGGTCCCGGCCCCCCGGACCCCGATCGCCTAAAATATTTTCGGTACATCCAATACGACCTAAGGAACCATATTCACCGCCACACTATGATTGTTCCTCATTTTGTGCATTTTACGGTCAAAAAACTAGAATTCAGTCCGATTCCCATATTTTCGTGTGCTATAGACCACGTCTTCCAAGTGGGCCTGGCCCCTTGACTCGGATCGCCTAAAATTTGTTCAAGCCATCAAATAGGACCTAGGGAACCATAGTCACCGTCCCGCCATGATCGTTTCTCATTTTTGTTCATTTTTCAACCAAAAAACCAAGAATTCCGCCCGATTCCCTTATTTTCGTGTGCTATAGCCCACGCCTTCCAACTGGTCCCGGGA
Organism: Nicotiana otophora; assembly: GCA_000715115.1. Lineage (NCBI taxonomy): Eukaryota > Viridiplantae > Streptophyta > Magnoliopsida > Solanales > Solanaceae > Nicotiana > Nicotiana otophora. The sequence continues at coordinate 13,442 of AWOL01S0027546.1, read as the reverse complement.
ATCTCGGACCCCGATTGCCTAAAATTTTTATGGTTTATCAAATAGGACATAAGGAACCATAGTCACTGCCCCGCCATGATCATTCCTCATGTTTTGCGTTTTTCGGCCAAAAGACTAGAATTCCGCCCGATTCCCTTATTTTCGTGTGCTATAGCTCTGTCTCTTATACACATCTAGAATTCAGTCCGATTCCCATATTTTCGTGTGCAATAGCCCACGCCTTCCAACTGGTCCCGGGAATCTCGGACCCCGATTGCCTAAAATTTTTATGGTTTATCAAATAGGACATAAGGAACCATAGTCACTGCCCCGCCATGATCATTCCTCATGTTTTGCGTTTTTCGGCCAAAAGACTAGAATTCCGCCCGATTCCCATATTTTCGTGTGCGCCCACGCGTTGCAAGTGGGCCGGGCCCCCCGGACTGTTATCGTCTAAAATATATTCAGGCCATCAAATATGACATAAGGAACCATAGTCATCGCCCAGCCATGGTCGTTCCTCATGTTTTACATTTTTTGGAAAAAACTAGAATTCCGCCCGATTCCCATATTTTCGTGTGCAATAGCCCACGCCTTCCAAGTGGTCCCGGGACCCCCGAACCTCGATCTCCTAAAAATTTTTTGGGCCATGAAATACGACCTAAGTAACCCTAGTCACCGCTCCTCTATGAACGTTCCTCATGTTTTGCAATTTTCGGCCAAAAACTAGAATTCCGCCCGATTCCCATGTTTTCGTGTGATATAGCCCACGCCTTCCGAGTGGGCCGGGCCCCCCAGACTGGGATCGCCTAAAAACTTTTTGGGCCATCAAATACGACCTAAGGAACCATAGTCACTGCCCCTCCATGATCGTTGCTCATTTTCTACATTTTTCGGCAAAAAAACTAGAATTCCGCCTGATTCCCATATTTTCGTGTGCTATAGCCCACGCCTTCCAAGTGCTCACGGGATCCCCGGACCCTGATCGCCTAAATTTTTTCTGGGCCATCAAGTACGACCTAAGGAACCATAGTCACCTCCCCGCCACGATCGTTTCTCATTTATTGCTTATTTCTACCAAAATATTAGAATTCTGCCTGATTCCCATATTTTTGTGTGCTATAGTCCATGACTTCCGAGTGGGCTACCCCCGAGACTCGGATCGCCTAAAAATTTTTTGGGCCATCCAATACGACCTAAGGAACCATAGTCACCGCCCCGCCATGATCGTTCCTCATTTTCTGTATTTTACGGCCAAAAAACTAGAATTCTGCCCGATTCCTGTATTTTCATGTGCTATATAGCCCATGCCTTCCGAGTGGTCCCGGCCCCCCGGACCCTGATCGCCTAAAATTTTTTTGGTACATCCAATACGACCTAAGGAACCATATTCACCGCCACACTATGATCGTTCCTCATTGTTAGCATTTTACGGCCAAAAAACTAAAATTCAGCCCGATTCCCATATTTTCGTGTGCTATAGCCCACGTCTTCCAAGTGGGCCTGGCCCCTTGACTCGGATCGCCTAAAATATTTTCGAGCCATCAAATACGACCTAGGGAACCATAGTCACCGTCCCGCCATGATCGTTTCACATTTTTGTTCATTTTTCAACCAAAAAACCAAGAATTCCGCCCGATTCCCTTATTTTCGTGTGCTATAGCCCACGCCATCCAAGTGGTCCCGGGAATCTCGGACCCCGATTGCCTAAAATTGTTATGGTTTATCAAATAGGACATACGGAACCATAGTCACTGCCCCGCCATGATCATTCCTCATTTTTTGCGTTTTTCGGCCAAAACACTAGAATTCCGCCCGATTCCCATATTTTCGTATGCGCCCACGCGTTGCAAGTGGGCCGGGCCCCCCGGACTGTTATCGTCTAAAATTTTTTCAGGCCATCCAATATGACCTAAGGAACCATAGTCACCGCCCAACCATGGTCGTTCCTCATGTTTTACATTTTTTGGAAAAAAACTAGAATTCCGCCCGATTCCCATATTTTCGTGTGCTATAGCCCATGCATTCCAAGTGGTCTCGGGACCCCCGAACCCCGATCTCCTAAAAAAATTTTGGGCCATGAAATACGACCTAAGGAACCATAGTCACTGCCCCGCCATGAGCATTTCGTATGTTTTGGTTTTTCGGCCAAAACACTTGAATTCCGCGCGATTCCCATATTTTCGTGTGCTATACCCCACGCCTTCCCAGTGGTCCCGTGCCCCCCGGACCCCGATCACCTAAACTGTTTCCGGTCCATCAAATACAACCTAAGGAACCATAGTCACTACCCCTACATGATCGTTCCTAATTTCTTTGCGTTTTTTGGCTAATAAACTAGAATTCCGTCTGATTCCCATATTTTCATGAGCGCCCACGCCTTCCGAGTGGGCCGGGCCCCCCAGACTGGGATCGCCTAAAAATTTTTTGGGCCATCCAATATGACCTAAGGAACCATAGTCACCGACCCGCCATGATCGTTCCTCATTTTTGCATTCTTCGGCCAAAAAACTAGAATTCTGCCTGATTCCCATATTTTCATGTGCTATAGCCCACGCCTTCCAAGTGGTCCCTGGACCCCAGGACCCCGATCGCCTAAAAATTTTCTGGGCCATCAAATACGACCTAAGGAACCATAGTCACCGCCCTGCCTTGATCATTCCTCATTTTTTGCGTTTTTCTGCAAAAAAATTAGAAATCCGCCTGAATCATATAATTTCGTGTGCTATAGCCCACACCTTCTGAGTGGTCACGGGCCCCCCGAACCCTGTTCGCCTAAAACTTTTTCGGGCCCTCAAATACGACCTAAGGAACCACAGTCACCACCCGCTATGATCGTTCCTCATTTTTTGCGTTTTTTGGCCAAAACACTAGAATTCCGCCCGATTCCTATATTTTCGTGTGCGCCAACGCCTTCCGAGTGGGCCGGGCCTCCCAGACTGTGATCGCCTAAAATTTTTTCGGGCCGTCAAATATGACCTAAGGAACCATAGTCACCGCCCCGCCATGATCGTTCCTCACTTTTTGCATTTTACGGCCAAAAACCTATAGCCCACGCCTTCCAAGTGGTCCCGGGATCCCCGAACCCCGATCTCCTAAAAAATTTTTAGGCCATCAAATACGACCTAAGGAACCATAGTCGCCGCCCCGCCATGATCGTTCCTCATGTTTTGCATTTTTCGGCCAAAAAAGTTGAATTCCGCGCGATTCCAATATTTTCGTGTGCTATATAGCCCACGCCTTCCGAGTGGTCCCGGCCCCCCGGACCCCGATCGCCTAAAATTTTTCTGGTCCATCAAATACAACCTATGGAACCAAAGTCACTGCCCCGCCATGATTGTTCCTCAGTTTTTGCGTTTTTCGGCCAAAATACTAGAATTCCGCCCGATTCCCATATTTTCGCGTGCGCCCCTGCCTTCCAAGTGGGCCTGGCCACTCGTACTAGAATCGCCTAAAAATTATTCGGGCTATCAAATATGACCTAAGGATCCATAGGCCCCGCCCCGCCTTGATCATTCCTCATTTTTAATGATTTTCGGCCAAAAAACTAGAATTCCACCCGATTCTCATATTTTCATGTGCAATAGCCCACGCCTTTCCGAGTGGGCCGGGCCCCTGACTCGGATTGCCTAAGATCTTTTTCGGGCCAACAAATACGACCTAGGGAACCGTAGTCACCTGCCCGCTATGATAGTTCCTCATTTATTGTATTGTTCGGCCAAAACACTAGAATTCCGCCTGATTCCCATATTTTCGTGTGCGGCCACGCCTTCCAAGTGGTCCCGGGACCCCCGGACGCCGATCGCCTAAAATATTTCTGGGCCATCGAATATGACCTAAGGAAAAATACTCACCGCCCCGCCATGAGCAATCCTCAATTTTTGCATTTTTCGGCCAAAACATTTGAATTCCGCCTGATTCCCATATTTTCGTGTGCTATAGCCCATGCCTTCCCAATGGGTAGGGCCCCACGGAACCAGATTGCCTAAAACATTTTCGGGCCATAAAATATGACCTAAGGAAAAATACTCACCGCCCCGCCATGAGCAATCCTCAATTTTTGCATTTTTCGGCCAAAACATTTGAATTCCGCCTGATTCCCATATTTTCGTGTGCTATAGCCCATGCCTTCCCAATGGGTAGGGCCCCACGGAACCAGATTGCCTAAAACATTTTCGGGCCATAAAATATGACCTAAGGAAAAATACTCACCGCCCCGCCATGAGCAATCCTCAATTTTTGCATTTTTCGGCCAAAACATTTGAATTCCGCCTGATTCCCATATTTTCGTGTGCTATAGCCCATGCCTTCCCAATGGGTAGGGCCCCACGGAACCAGATTGCCTAAAACATTTTCGGGCCATAAAATATGACCTAAGGAAAAATACTCACCGCCCCGCCATGAGCAATCCTCAATTTTTGCATTTTTCGGCCAAAACATTTGAATTCCGCCTGATTCCCATATTTTCGTGTGCTATAGCCCATGCCTTCCCAATGGGTAGGGCCCCACGGAACCAGATTGCCTAAAACATTTTCGGGCCATAAAATATGACCTAAGGAACCATAGTTACCGCCCCGACATGACCTTTCCTCATTGTTTGCATTTTTTGCCAAAAAAGTAGAATTCTCCCCGATTCCCATATTTTCGTGTGCTATCCCACGCCTTCCAAGTGGTCCCGGGATCCCCGAACCCCGATCTCCTTAAACCTTTTCTTTTGGGCCATCAAATACGACCTAAGGAACCATAGTCACCGCCCCGCCATGATCGTTCCTCATTTGTTAGCGTTTTTCGGCCAAAAAACTTGAATTTCGCGCGATTCCCATATTTTTGTGTGTTATAGCCCACGTCTTCCGAGTGGTCAAGGGCCCCCCGGACCCCAATAAAATTTTTTCCGAGATCTCAAATACGACCTAAGGAACCATAGTCACCACCCTGCCATGACCATTCCTCATTGTTGCTTCGTGTTTCGGCCAAAAAACTAGAATTCCGCCTGATTCCTTATATTTTCGTGTGCTATAGCTCATGCCTTCCAAGTTGTCCCGGGACCCCCGGACTTGGATCTCCTAAAATGTTTCCGGTCCATTAAATATGACCTAAGGAACCATAGTCACTGCCCCGCCATTATCGTTCCTCACTTTTTGCATTTTACGGCCAAAAAACCTAGAATTCCGCACGATTCCCATATTTTCGTGTGCAATAGCCCACGCCTTCCAAGTGGTCCCGGGACCCCCGAACCTCGATCTCCTAAAAATTTTTCGGGCCATCAAATACGACCTAAGGAACCCTAGTCACCGCTCCTCCATGAACGTTCCTCAGTTTTTGCATTTTTCGGCCAAAAACTAGAATTCCGCCCGATTCCCATGTTTTTGTGTGATATAGCCCACGCCTTCCGAGTGGGCCGGGCCCCCCGGACTGGGATCGCCTAAAAATTTTTTGGGCCATCAAATACGACCTAAGGAACCATAGTCACTGCCCCTCCATGATCGTTCCTCATTTTCTACATTTTTCGGCAACTAGAATTCCGCCCGATTCCCATATTTTCGTGTGCTATAGCCCACGCCTTCCAAGTGCTCCCGGGATCCTCGGACCCTGATTGCCTAAATTTTTTCTGGGCCATCAAGTACGACCTAAGGAACCATAGTCACCTCCCCACCACGATCGTTCCTCATTTATTGCTTTTTTCGTCCAAAATATTAGAATTCTGCCTGATTCTCATATTTTTGTGTGGTATAGCCCACGCCTTCCGAGTGGGCTGCCCCCGAGACTCGGATCGCCTAAAAGTTTTTTGGGCCATCCAATACGACCTAAGGAACCATAGTCACCGCCCCGCCATGATCGTTCCTCATTTTCTGCATTTTTCGGCCAAAACACTAGAATTCTACCCGATTCCCATATTGTCATGTGCTATATAGCCCATGCCTTCCTAGTGGTCCCGGCCCCCCGGACCCCGATCGCCTAAAATTTTTTCGGTACATCCAATACGACCTAAGGAACCATATTCACTACCACACTATGATCGTTCCTCATGTTTTGTCTTTTACGGCCAAAAAACTAGAATTCAGCCCGATTCTCATATTTTCGTGTGCTATAGCCCACGTCTTCCAAGTGGGCCTGGCCCCTTGACTCGGATCGCCTAAAAATTTTTCGAGCTATCACATACGACCTAGGGAACCATAGTCACTGTCCTGCCATGATCGTTTCTCATTTTTGTTCATTTTCCAACCAAAAAACCAAGAATTCCGCCCGATTCCCTTATTTTCGTGTGCTATAGCCCACGCCTTCCAAGTGGTCCCGAGAATCTCGGACCCCGATTGCCTAACATTTTTATGGTTTATCAAATAGGACATAAGGAACCATAGTCACTGCCCCGCCATGATCATTCCTCATTTTTTGCGTTTTTCGGCCAAAACACTAGAATTCCGCCCGATTCTCATATTTTCGTGTGCGCCCATGCGTTGCAAGTGGGCCGGGCCCCCCGGACTGTTATCGTCTAAAATTTTTTCAGGCCATCAAATACGACCTAAGGAACCATAGTCACCCCCGCCATGGTCGTTCCTCATGTTTTACATTTTTTGGAAAAAAACTAGAATTCCGCCCGATTCCCATATTTTCGTGTGCTATAGCCCATGCATTCCAAGTGGTCTCGGGACCCCAGAACCCCGATCTCCTAAAAATATTTTGGGCCATGAAATACGACCTAAGGAACCATAGTCACTGCCCCGCCATTATCGTTTCTTATGTTTTGGTTTTTCGGCCAAAACACTTGAATTCCGCGCGATTCCCATATTTTCGTGTGCTATAGCCAACGCCTTCCCAGTGGTCCCGTGCCCCCCGGACCCCGATCGCCTAAAATTTTTCCGGTCCATCAAATACAACCTAAGGAACCATAGTCACTACCCCTACATGATCGTTCCTAATTTCTTTGCGTTTTTTCCCCAATAAACTAGAATTCCGTCCGATTCCCATATTTTCATGAGCGCCCACGCCTTCCGAGTGGGCCGGGCCCCCCGGACTGGGATCGCCTAAAAATTTTTTGGGCCATCAAATACGACCTAAGGAACCATAGTCACTGCCCCTCCATGATCGTTCCTCATTTTCTACATTTTTCGGCAACTAGAATTCCGCCCGATTCCCATATTTTCGTGTGCTATAGCCCACGCCTTCCAAGTGCTCCCGGGATCCTCGGACCCTGATTGCCTAAATTTTTTCTGGGCCATCAAGTACGACCTAAGGAACCATAGTCACCTCCCCACCACGATCGTTCCTCATTTATTGCTTTTTTCGTCCAAAATATTAGAATTCTGCCTGATTCTCATATTTTTGTGTGGTATAGCCCACGCCTTCCGAGTGGGCTGCCCCCGAGACTCGGATCGCCTAAAAGTTTTTTGGGCCATCCAATACGACCTAAGGAACCATAGTCACCGCCCCGCCATGATCGTTCCTCATTTTCTGCATTTTTCGGCCAAAACACTAGAATTCTACCCGATTCCCATATTGTCATGTGCTATATAGCCCATGCCTTCCTAGTGGTCCCGGCCCCCCGGACCCCGATCGCCTAAAATTTTTTCGGTACATCCAATACGACCTAAGGAACCATATTCACTACCACACTATGATCGTTCCTCATGTTTTGTCTTTTACGGCCAAAAAACTAGAATTCAGCCCGATTCTCATATTTTCGTGTGCTATAGCCCACGTCTTCCAAGTGGGCCTGGCCCCTTGACTCGGATCGCCTAAAAATTTTTCGAGCTATCACATACGACCTAGGGAACCATAGTCACTGTCCTGCCATGATCGTTTCTCATTTTTGTTCATTTTCCAACCAAAAAACCAAGAATTCCGCCCGATTCCCTTATTTTCGTGTGCTATAGCCCACGCCTTCCAAGTGGTCCCGAGAATCTCGGACCCCGATTGCCTAACATTTTTATGGTTTATCAAATAGGACATAAGGAACCATAGTCACTGCCCCGCCATGATCATTCCTCATTTTTTGCGTTTTTCGGCCAAAACACTAGAATTCCGCCCGATTCTCATATTTTCGTGTGCGCCCATGCGTTGCAAGTGGGCCGGGCCCCCCGGACTGTTATCGTCTAAAATTTTTTCAGGCCATCAAATACGACCTAAGGAACCATAGTCACCCCCGCCATGGTCGTTCCTCATGTTTTACATTTTTTGGAAAAAAACTAGAATTCCGCCCGATTCCCATATTTTCGTGTGCTATAGCCCATGCATTCCAAGTGGTCTCGGGACCCCAGAACCCCGATCTCCTAAAAATATTTTGGGCCATGAAATACGACCTAAGGAACCATAGTCACTGCCCCGCCATGATCGTTCCTCATTTTCTACATTTTTCGGCAAAAAAACTAGAATTTCGCCTGATTCCCATATTTTCGTGTGCTATAGCCCACGCCTTCCAAGTGCTCCCGGGATCCCCGGACCCTGATCGCCTAAATTTTTTCCGGGCCATCAAGTACGACCTAAGGAACCATAGTCACCTCCCCTCCATGATCGTTCCTCATTTATTGCTTTTTTCGGCCAAAATATTAGAATTCTGCATGATTCCCATATT
>AWOL01S0027541.1:20833-48431 GCA_000715115.1 Nicotiana otophora | reverse complement strand
ACTGCTCAAAATTTTTAGATTTCGAATTGATGTTTCAGGTGAGTCTTTCATGGTGAGATTACATTTTATGATGATGTAAATTATTATTAGCAGTTTAAGATGCTTTGTCTCTCCCTGCCCGTCCAGGTAGAGGTAAGGTTGCGTATATCTCACCCTCCCCAAACCCCACTTGTGAGAATACACTGGGTCGTTGTTGTTGTAGTGTAAGATGCTTTGTCTATTACATTTTAATGAACTAGAAACAAGGGGACGAGATATCCAAGATCTCTTAAAAACTCCAGCAAAACCTGAGGATCTCTTGTATATTCGTCCATTTTGGAGAATTTGTCTATCCGTACCAATTTGATTAAGCTATAGTTGCTAAGCCTAATGTTTGGCTAAAACATTGTTAATAATTGTTAATAATGGTATATGTGCGTCAATAGTCAATCATAAATCAAGCGGAATTGTCATATACCAAACTACCCCTAGATGTGACTCACACCCAGCACGTATCATCCGCCAAGCGAATCAGATTTTCATACATTAACCATTAATTCACATTATTTAATAATTTAAATAAGTGTCCAAACATGCCGATAATTAATTATGAACAATTAATATCTTGAAATACATATTTAAAACTCTTTCCCAATTCTTACACTAGACCATAAAGCATCTAAAGAATTACATAAAGATTCAAAGTTATGTGCAAAAATCACAATTGAAATAAATATAAATAAATAAAGACTCTATCTGTAGATCATCTTAACAATTGGATCTATTCTAGGTTCATCGTCAACTGCTAGCTTTATAGTCATCAACAGTATCTGCATGAACATGTAAGTAAGGAGTGAGTTATATGTAAATATAACTTGTAAGATCCTCGATCTGCCACTTTAAATACTCCTGGAACAAGTGTTAGAAAATACAAACACATAATGAGCATAAATATAATATACACAAAAATTATATCACCATATAATACTCAATAAGTTCCAAGCAAATATTCAACAACAACATGATATATCTCAACATAATCAAAACTAAGGAATTGTCATAAGCGGCAGTGAAGAAAATTAACCAAACACCCCCGACGAGTCCACAATAGCACACACAAAGCTCCAAATCTACCACGGCAGCATACATAATGTCCCAAACATATTACAGCATCAAAGAAATAATTTCTAATAGCTCAACATCATGACACAAAGTCACGCCACACCACACCACGAATCATGTAGAAAGTGATTTTTATATTCTTAACAAATTAATTCATTGTAGAGGGTACAATATGCTATAAAAAGTGGTCTGTTAAGAGAGGTACACGTGGAGCCTAACGCGGGGGACAGTTAAAACCGAAGGCAACTCGTAAAGATGCAATAAATACCCTCATCTTGGTAGCATTTAATGGAGAATATTCCACAACCCGTTATAGAGAATTTGTCATTTATGCTCACTGTTACACCTTTTTCAATGGCCCTCATAATTGACATTAAAGAAGGGCATGATCCTAGGACCTTGTTCCTAGGTGCAGCTATAAATAGTGAGCTTTATTATCATTGTAAAGGACACAACTTTTTTGGCAAACTTATAATACAATCGATTCAAAACTTTATACAATTATATCATCTTATTCCTTGATTTCATTGTTGTTGTGCCCGAAAACCATGCTCCCTGAATTACTGTTTCTGTTATTTTATCTTCATTTCAAGGCTAAGTATTGTATATTTCTTCAATTATTTTATTATTTCAGGATCAAATTAATTTACTTGTCTAGAAACCACATATAAATTCAATTGTACCTTTTTGACGGGTAAACAGTTTGGCGCCCAACGTGGGGCTAGACAGCCGTGTAATTAAGTTGATACTTGCCTCTTTTACTATTGTGTTTTGATTATTTGTCTTAGCAAAAATCATAGAAAATGGCAGATAACAGTGTTAACAACACACACAATCTTGAGGCCCAAGTAGATCAGTCTCATCATGAGGATTCAGTCAGTGACACCCGCAATGAGAGAAATGATTCCACGCCGGTCCACGACAGGCGGTACTCGCGACATGTTCGAGAGGCAACTCTCGATGATGTTGAATAGGAACAAGTCGTAGAAGTGGTAAGGGTCCTAAAAGAGCAGAAGGCGAACATTCTAGGCCATCACACACGGCAGGATAAGGTTTTGACGGAGTTGAAGTAGGTGTTGTCGGGGTCTTCCAATAATCCTCCCGGTGCTCCAGCGAATCATGCAACGCAGAGGGTCAACAACAATACCCCGAGGGGCGAGGTTGGCTCCGATGGGGCTGGGGGAGAGGATCCATCCCCAACAACGAGAATGATCCCTTCAAGAGCAAACTCTTACGGTTTATGAGGGAAGTGAATGCCCACATGGACCAAATCCCAGGCGCACCACCGGTGCTGAAAGTGCCGGACTCAAAAAAAGTATACTTAGTTGCCGTACAAACCAAGCGCGTCACCACAGTTACTTCTGAAGTGGTTTAAAATGCCCGACATGCCAAAGTATGATGGAACCTGAGACCCACGGGAGCATATTACCACCTATACAACGGTGGTGAAGGGGAACGATTTAGCTCCCCACGAGATCGAATCTATTTTGCTGAAAAACTTTGGAGAGACTCTCATGAGGGGAGCCTTGACTTGGTATTCGCTGTTACCCGAACATTCCATAGATTCCTTTGAGATGCTCGTTGACTCTTTTATTAGGCCCATGTCGGGTCCAGAAAGGTGCAGGCCCGAAGGTCGACATGATTAGAATTGCACAAGAAGAATCTGAGTTGCTGCAGGAGTTCATCACCCGGTTCCAAAAGGAGAGGATGTTTCTCCCGGTTATTCTGGATGCATGGGCGGCTAAAGCATTCACCAAGGTTCTGAATCCGAGAAGTTCAGGCGCTTTCTGGAAACTGAAGGAAAGCTTGCTTGAGTTCCAAGTGATGAATTGGGTGGATGTCCACAACTGGTACGAGTCTAATATAAGGATCGAAGATGATTAGGCTGGCTTCTCGTCTTTGGCAAAAGGACAGGAAAAGAATAAAAAAAAACCAAAAGACGATTTTGACACATATAGATGATCTTCGAGGGGCCATTTTGTGCCCTACGAACGGGCTGAAGGATGCGGCAGAGGTTTTCGGTCGGCAGACAGGTTCGTTAACGATAGGAGAACTGATCGCGGTCGAAACAACATATCATTGCAGGACAAAGAAGCCTCAGGTACGCGGGATCCTTCCTACCCCAGTCTGTCAGAATACAATTTCAACATCAGTGTAGTGGAGTTGGTATCAGCTATGAGAAACGTCAAATAAGCACGGTTCCCGAAGCCGATGAGGTCCGATCCCAGCTAGAGGGATCCCAACTTGTAGTGTGAGTCAGAGAATTCTTAAGTGACTGGGCCAAGAAGAACTACGGTCGCAACTGTGATAATGCGGAACCCTCAAAAGTAGGAGAAGATCCCCCGCACCAGATGATCAACATGATATTCGGGGGAAACGAGATCAACGGGGTCACCTGCTCGATAGAAACAATAATGAAGATATCAATAACTCATAGTAAGAGACTCCGGGAAGTCACTGAAGAGGACAACAATTTCACGGAGGAGGACGCAAATGGATTTTTGCTATCACACAACGACGCATTGGTAATTTCTTTAAATGTATTAGATTTAAAAATCAAACGTGTTCTAGTAGATCTAGGAAGTTCGGTCAATATCATACAATGGAGGGAAGTAGAGCAAGCCAAAATCACTGAAAGCATCATTCTAGCCATAAAACGCCTCGTTGGATTCGACCTCGCAAGCATGACAACCCGAGGAAAGCTCTTTCTGCCCATTAATGTCGAAGGAGTGATGAAGACGACTCTTTTTGAAGTGATGGACGGTGACATGTGATATAATATTATTCTAGGTATACCATGGTTGCACGAGATGAGGGTTGTACCATCAACGTATCATCAGTTGCTGAAATTCCCACCGCCCGAAGGAATCAAACCAATAATGGGCGACCAACCGGCGGCAAGGGAGATGAATGCAATTTTGGTCTCCAGTATCAAAGGGAAGGAGTACGCGGCATAGGAACTACAGGAACTTTCGCCCGCTCCTGAATTCAATGAAGTTAGCCAGGGGAAGAAGCGTAGGAATATTATCAGATGCCAAGGTATTTCCAGGTACCATAAGAGACGGATGCAACAAAATTCATAGGGGAAGAGCTCGAACAAGTTGCACTGTTTCAAAAGTTCTTGGAAAGGAAATTCTACTTAATGAATGGATTGCACCTTGAGCTCAGGTCTGGCTTTATTGAATTTCTTAAATATAATATCGATTGTTTTGTGAGGTCGCATATAGACATGACAGGTATCCTGATGGAAGTGGCCATACACAAGCTAAGCTTGGATCCCAATATCCCTCCGGTAAGACAAAAGAAACGCCCTATTGCGGAGGCCAGGAATAAATTCGTCAAAGAAGAGGTAACTCGCCTACTTGCTATCGGTTCGATCCGAGAGGTAAAATATCTAGACTGGCTAGCTAATGTAGTAGTAGTTCCTAAGAAGAACAATAAATTCCGCATGTGTGTAGATTATAAGGACTTAAATAAGGACTGCTCAAAAGACTCGTTCCCGCTATCGAACATCGATCAAATGATTGATGCAATGGTCGGGAACGAGTTAATGAGTTTCCTCGATGCTTATTTCAGGTACAACCAAATTAAGATGAATCCGGAAGATCGGGAAAAGATTTCATTCATAACGAATTTCGGCACATATTTCTATAATGTGATGTCCTTAGGGCTAAACAACGCCGGAGCCACTTACCAAAGGCTCGTAAACAAGATGTTTGAAAAACACATAGGAAAAACATTGGAAGTTTATATAGACGATATGCTTGTTAAGTCCTTGAATGCAGGTCATCATCTTAAGAATTTGCAAGAAACTTTTGACATCCTAAGGAAGCTTAACCCCAAGAAGTGCACGCTCGGGGTCAGTTCCGGCAAATTCATAGTATTTCTGGTATCACAAAGATGGATTGAGGTAAATCCTGATATGATCAAAGCCATCGAGGACATCCCAAATCAGTTGTCAAGCGTGAAAGAAGTTCAAAGGCTCAAAAGGAGATTGACTGCTTTGAGCAGGTTTATTTCCCGGTCATCAGAGAAGTGCCACCATTTCTTCGCGCTGCTCAAAAAGAAGAATATATTTGATAGTGGACCCCGGATTGCCAGCAGACTTTGAGATATTTGAAAAGGTACTTGTCAAGCTCTCCGTTGCTTTCAAAATCGAAGGAAGGTGAAACACTATTAGCTTAAACTCGCAGTCTCGGAGGTAGCGGTAAGCGCAGTTTTAGTCCGTGAGGACAAAGGTACATAATCTCCTATTTATTACGTTAGTAAAATTTTAACTGGAGTAGAAACTCGCTAACCCGCATTTGGAGAAACTGGCCTTAGCTATCGTAGTCGCTGCTTGGAAGTTGAGGCCTTATTTCCATTGTCACCCGATAGCTGTGGAGACCACATTTACCCTACAGAACATCCTCCACAAACCCGAACTCTTGGGTAGATTGTCCAAATGCGCCATCGAAATGAGTGAATTCGATATAGAATATAAACTAAAGACTGCGATTAAGTCATAAGTTTTGGCTGACTTTGCGGCCGATTTTAGTACGGGGTTGTTGCCTCTATCAACCAAAGAGGCAGTAATGATGTCAGAATCGACATCAGGAGTTTGGATCTTATTTAGGGACAGAGCTTCCAACGTAAAGGGGTCTGGGCTTGGCATAGTATTAACCACGACTTCAGGATAAACCCTAAGGCGGGCCATCAGAACGATCCCTTTAAATAGAGTATGAGGCTTTGATTGCAGGACTCGAACTGGCCTGGGGACTAGATTCTAAGGTCATTGAAATCAAATACGACTCCTACCTGGTGGTAAATCAGGTCTACGGGATCTTCGAAACCAAAGAAGAGCGCATGCAATAATACGTAGTGAAGATCCAGGCATTGGTGGCTCAATTTCGGGAGTGGTCATTTACTCATATCCCGAGGGTAGAGAATGTAGAAGCAGATGCACTAGCTAACCTTGGTTCATCAAACGAAATGAAGGGATCAAATTCCGAGACGGTAGTACAACTCATGCACTCGGTCCTGGACACAGATAGCAACTATGAGGTAAATACGACTAATTTGGCCTGGGACTGGAGGAATGAGATCATCGATTATCTCAAGCACGGGAAGTTTCCCGAAGACTCCAAGGCATCCAGGGCATTGCGCGCCAAAGTAGCTCGATATAGCTTCAAAGGAGGCCAATTGTATAGGAAATCTTTCCAAGGCCCGCTGGCCCGATGCTTGGGAGCGTCCGAAGCTAATTATGTTATATGAGAAGTCCATGAAGGGATATGCGGAAACCATTAGGGTGGAGGTTCTTTAGTTCTAAAACTGGTAAGGGCAGGATATTATTAGCCCCGAATGGAACAAGAAGCCAAGACTTTCATGCAAAAATGTGATAAGTGCCAATGCTACACACCGCTGGTACATCAACCAGCAGAACCATTACACCAGTTCCATCTCCGTGCCGGTTCATGAAGTGGGGAATGGACATTGTCAGACCACTGGCGTCGGCCCCCAGTAAGGTAAGGTTGCTTTTAATTTTAACTGACTATTTTTCTAAGTGGGTTGAAACAGGTTCTTATCAGAAGATCGACGAACGTGAAGTCGTGGGTTTCTTGTGGGAGAACATAATTTGTAGGTTTGGAATGCCAAAAGAGATATCATGCGATAATGGGTCACAATTTATTAATGCGAAAATCACAAGTTCCTTGAAGATTTGAAAAATAAAGAGAATCACATATTCACTCTATCATCCAAGCAAAAATGGTCGAGTAGAATCAACAAACAAAGTGATTATACAAAATCTCAAGAAAAGGTTGGAAGCGGCTAAAGGTAAATGGCTTGAGGAACTACTTGGAGTGCTATGGGCGTACCGAACAACGGCCAAATCTAGCACGGGCGGGAAAGTGAGTTTTCTTTCAAGCAAAGGTTCCCCAATCATTCACAAGTTCAAACCACTAGAGCATTGTAAGATAGTCTTTTGCTCGATAACATAAATTCCTAAGGGGAAGCAAAGTTTGTTACCGAGCTGAAGATTATCTAGCAATTCATTAGTGGGATCCTCGAAGGTGCAAGATTTCCAGTGTTCTAATTCGTATTCTTCGCATTTAGACACGAGGGGTGAATGATATGAAAAAATGGCAACAATGACTGCCATGTCGACTGGAGCACAAAAATTAGGAACATAGTTATATCATCGGGATTAGGGACTGCACGGCCAGCCCCGTAGAAACAAGTTGTATAAATTAACCACAAGAAATGGAAATTTAGTTTTAGCATAGCGAATGCTTATGTACTTTTTAAAAACAAAAGGACTAAAGTAAAGTCCTTTTATTTTCGATCTTGTTTCTTGTCTGATCTATGAATTGATTTTATCATTTGAAAGTTAAAGAAGTACTTCAAATGTTAATGTCATAATAAACAAGAGACGTCCTCTTCAAGAGCACCGTAAACATAAGACGGCCCTCTCTTCGCCTTCCGTTTCCTCTTCAGTTCTTGAAGTTTCAGAACCAGAACCGAAAGAATCGGAAGCATCAAGCTGTACCGAGAAACCCCTTTTAGTAGCTAAATCAAGCTCACGGACCTTAGCGATTTTGGAATCAAAGTCAATGATACCCGTTTTAGCCTCTTCAAGGGTTTTTCTCCTCATGCTATACATAACATAAGTTGTATTAAAAATGAAGGAAGTCATTCGACGCTTAAGTTCTTCTTTGAGTTGGGTTACCTCGGCAAAAAGGTTTTTCCGGGCAGATCTAACAAATTTGAGGCTGACATCGAGGTCATGGTTGAGCTAAAAGCCTATTATGCTCAATAGTCTTCCTACACTTTTCCTCCAACTGGGCCTGTTTCACCCCGCAACAGCAAGCTCTTCGGTTTTGGTGTTCAAGGCTGTCTCTAAGTTGGTCAATATTTCAGCGGAGGTAGCCTCGCGGTCGGTTGCAGCAAGAACGGCATTATGGACTTCATCCCATTTGGTCCTGGCTTTGTCAAATTTAACCCTCAACGGGACAATCTCTTGGCTAATGGTTACCACTTCTTGCTCGCTTTACTACAAACGAGTCTCCAATACAACGGCCTCAATATCATTGGCTTCCAATTCTGAGAGACGAGCAGTAGTTTTCTCCAGCTTGGCCAAAGGTTGATCTTGTACGGAGGTAAGTTCTTGTTTTTCCAGAATCAACCTTTGGAGGCCCTCGGAAGCAAAAATGTTGGCCTACAAAACAAGAAAGGCAAACTCGGGATATTTTCAGGCAAAATAGAAGAAATAACAAAGGAAGTAAAGAATGTACCGCTGCGGCGTTGTGCATAGAGATGCTCAACAAGAACTCTTTTCCTAATCTTTTTCTAAAGCCAAAGGCTTCAGGTAGTTAGAAAGTTTCACTGGTCAGGATAGAAAATTGCATTGGGTGGAGACCGAGAGAGTAATGCTCCTCCTCCTTTGCGGATCTTCAGAGTAAGAGCATAGTTTTGCCCCAAATTCCCATGAACTAGGGACTAGGGGTAGAAGGACACCCTCTATTCGGGCAGATACGACCGGTGGAGATGATGTAGCACTTGCTGGTGGAAGCGTTGACGAAGGTGGAGATAATGTAGCAGTTGCTGGTGTTGGTGAAGATGGAGATAAAGCTGATGGTGTTGAAGGGGGGAGAAGCAACTGCGACAAATGCAGTGCTGGTTTTTGGTTGTTCATCAACCAAAGACAGAAGGGACCCGATACTCAGCCCCATAAGCGGTAGTTGGAATTTTCCAATATTTCATACTTCCCCAGAGCACTGAGACATCGTCATAGGTTGGTATAACTAACTCAACAGATTGAGCGGTATGTTGAGTTGAGGAAGGTCGTTGTCTTCTATGTAGAGAAGCTCCCTCCTCGCTAGCTTCTCCATCATCGTCGATCATCACGGTATCTATGGTCGATCCGGGCAGAGGGCTCGTCACCACGACTTCCGTAGATGACTCAGGGACAACATTCTTTACTGTCTTATTCTTTCCCTCGGCCTCAGAGGAACGCCTACTTTTTGGTTGCTTGTTCTCTGGCCGAGGACTCCGAGAAGAAGCACTTGCACCGGAAGTAGGCCTGGAGACGTCTGTCTGAGAAAAACATTTCTGCAGCAGCCTCGCTGCACCAGCAGGATCAGCCAAAATGTCTTCCTCAGGGACAACAACTGAGCCCTGGGGTAGACCTATATTCAAAAGGGGAAAGGAGTCAAATAACTTTCTCTTAAGAAAAAGTAAGGACATAATGAGTTTAACTTACCATGACTTTTGGCCTTCCACCCGTATTTCAAAGACAACTCTTTCCACGAGCGGGTTTTGGGTGTGGTAACGTCCAAAATCTTCTCAACCCATTGGTCCAAGCCCTCAACCCTAGGGGAAACCCACCGAGCCGCTGAGGCAGGAAAAGAAAGAAAAGTTAATAATGATGAGGAAAGGATCTTTAACAAGGAAAGAAGCAGATTGTATACTTACGAGTGCGGTTCCACAGTTCCGAGAAGGAAGGAACCAAGGCCGGGATGATGTCACTAGTAGCAACTAAAACTAAACGTTCCATCCACCCATGGTTATTATCATCATCCATGTTGTACAGCAATGCGTGGTGTCCCTGTTTGCTAAAGTTGATCATCCCCCACGGAAGATCTTGATGGAATAAAGGTTCATAATATGAGCTAAAGTTAGCTCCTCCCCCATTTCCTGGCACAGGCGCTGAAGGCAAGCAATCGTCCTCTACACTGAGGGACTCACCTATTCCAAACACACTTGATAGCGGAGGCAAAACTCTTCAATGATGGAGTCAATCTATCAACTCAGAGAAAATGTCACCAAAGTAAAGGGATACGTATAGAAGTACGTAAAACCCTTCTTGGGTAAGGTTATCTGCTCTGCCAGGTCGGGAGAGATAATATCTAAGTCCTGGCAATGACAGTCTTCCTTCATAGTAGAAATGCTGGAAGGACGGATGGAAGAAGAATACCTGCTAACGGCCCATGTACGAGGACTAACAGAAGGAAATTTCTCTTCGAAGTCTTTTGTCGTAACAAGACTTCTAGGGATGATGGTGCTCACTATTGGAGGAGCAGCGTTCTCGGCTTTGTTCTTGTTCTTTGAGGAACTGGTATTCTTTGAAGAAGAAGCCATTATATGTTATGGAAGAAGGAAAAGCTTTTTCGTTTGAAGAGAGTTAATGAAAGTTTGAAGAATAGGATACAAGTTGAATAAAGAGAGTTTTAGAGAGTTTGGAGAATTATAGAGTATGAATGAAGGAGGTTGATACGTATAATAAAGGTTTAGGCGGCTAAATTCGTGCCCGTAATTACCTCGATAACCAGCAAAAGTTATGCTGAATCATGGGATGACATTTGTTCAGGATATTAAATGAGGAGAGGCGTGCGTCTGATCAATCGTCAGAAGCTTTTCTAAGGGAATCATAGTAATTCCCGCCAAAAAGATTGCGTCTACCAACTTCCCGGTGACACAGTTATGTCACCGGAAAGCGGGGGACTATCTGTATAGGATAAAATATGCTATGCTAAGTTGCCTCTTAAGAGAGTGACACATGGAGCCTAACGCGGGGGACAGTTAAAATCGAAGGCAACTGTCCCGTTTGTCGCACTCGTAAAGACGCAATAAATACCCTCTGCTCGATAGAATTTAATAGAGAATATTCCACAGCATTTGGTAGACTTCCCGTAACAGAGAATTTGTCATTTATGCTCACCGTTACACCTTCTTCGAGCCCTCATAATTAATATTAAAAAAGATCATGATCCTAGGACCTTGTTCCCTAGGTGCAGCTATAAATAGTGAGCTCTGTTATCATTGTAAAGGACACGACTTTTCTGGCAAACGTATGCTACAATCAATTCAAAGCTTTATATAATTTTATCTTATTATTCCTTGATTTCATTGTTGTTGTGCTCGGAAACCCTGCTCCCGTATTTACTGTTTCTGCTATTGTATCTTCACTTCAAGGCTAAGTATTGCGTATTTCTTCAATTATTTTATTATTTCAGGATCTAATTAATTCACTTGTCTAGAAATCACATATAAATTATGTACCTTTTTACGGGTAAACATACACTTACAGCTGGTTCAAAGACCACCGTCTATCAAACGCGCGCTCTTCCCAATGCATGGACCGGACGGACAAAATATATTATAAAAGCAGGCTTCGAAATATAAGCTAAGCAAAGCTTAAAGTCTCACTTACCTCGAATTCACAATCTAAACACTCTTTTCAATAAATCAATACTAAGCTCTCGGGTCTCTGAATCAGCTCAAACTACACAAAAACGAATTCAGAATGGTCGACAATCCTTTGGTGAATATTTTTATATTTTTTAATACAAGTCAAACTCACAATTAAAGGTTGACCCAATAGGCATGGAAACTGTCTGGAAACTGGATATTGTTTGGAAAACGGATTTTGCGAAACTTTTCCTTTTCTCTTTATCTTCCAAAGGCTGAAATAAATAGCTACACATACTTGTTGTGTTGTTTTTTCCCTTATATTGGAGTGTCAAAAGGAGCCACATTCATGGATGAGGTTCTAATGCATGATTAGTTTGTGCTGGTTTAAATTAATATTCAAGCACAGATGTGTCCATGCTCTGTCCACTTCTGTCACAACCCATTTTTACCTATAGGTTGTGATGGTGCACAACATCACCGCTAGGCAAGCCAACTAGTGAATTAAACATATATTTCCTCTTTTAATAAATTTCTAAGTAATTAAAATTTCCTTACTGTCAAGATTTAAAAACAAAGAAAGTAAAAATAAATAAAAACCAAAATAATAATTTCAAGACCACAATTCTACTAGTGTATGTGCCAAGACCTGGTGTCACAAGTGGAGCATATAGTAGATTATACAAAATTCCAAGACAGAATACAAATACAAAAAGAGGCACTAGGTGCTGCAGAACGGATCAGGAAAGGCAGCTCACCACTAGGCCTCGGGATAACAGGGATGCGCACTGGTAGGACTACCTGATGCACCTGTCTCAGATCCTGCACAAAAAGTTGAGCAAGCGTAGAATGAATACGTAAACAGCGTGTACCCAGTAAGTATCAAATCTAATCTCGAAGAAGTAGTGACGAGAGGTCGACTTAGACACTCACTATGGGTCAACAAATATTAAGATAAAGATTTTTAAATAAACATGGTTTATGTGGATAACAATAATTTCCTTAACAAGCAGAAATAAATAATTCTTTCATAATTTAATAATTCCCAATGAATCATTTATATTCACAAGCTGCAATAAAATGTCAAAGCATCGTGTAATTGTTATTATTAAGCACGGTCTATGCTGAGGTCGTACGGCCTGATCCAGAGTGACATGTACACTACCGAGGGATGTGCGGCATGATCCATAGATGCATCTATCTACTGCCGAGGCGTTCGGCCCGCCGCACAAGAAGAGAAGGATATTTTGTAAGCATTTGACTTAAACAATTATTAATGATTTATATCCAAGGTAATACAAATTTCATTAACTACCTTTCAAAATTTCCTTAACAAGTTCTAATATAATTTAGGCATTTTAATTTAACAAGTATAGTGCAAAATTCCAAATAGTTCATGAATTGGGTCCTAAAACTACCCGAACAATAGCATAATAGTAGCTACGCACGGACTCTCATCACCTCGTACGTACATAGCCCCCACAATTAGAAATAAATATTTATTTACAAGACCTATGGGGTAAATTCCCTCCTACAAGGTTAGACAAGAGACTTACTTCATCTCAAAGCTCACTTCCCTATCACAATTTCGCGTTAAAGCCTCAATTTGGTGCCGAAAAATCCGAAACTAGCCAAATGTTATATAATTTAATCAATACATGCTCAATAAGTCGAAATTAAATTATTAGATTAATTTATCATCCCAAATTGGTAAAATTCCTAAAATTCACCCCGGGACCACTAGCCCGGATTCCGGAAATCTTCGGAGGAAATTGTCACCCATAACCTTAAAAACTCAAATATATAATTTGCATCCCATTCTATAACCATTTTCGTGGTTAAAATCTCATTTTTATCAAAACCTAGGTTTCATCTAAACCCTTGATTTTCACAATTTACATGTCATAATCTACCCATAATCTATGTATTTAATTCACAATAGGTAGAATTAACATACCTCCAAGTTTCTAGGTGAATACCCCTCTCAAGAAACACCAAAATCTCCCAGGAATGGAGAAAATGGGATCAACAATGGTTGAGCCTCGTTTTTAAGACATTCTGCCGAGCGATGTTTCGCTTCTGCAGCTCGTCAACCGTATCTACGGCTACGCATCTACGGAAAGGACCTCGTAGATGCGGTCCTCCCCCTTAGCCAGCTCGTCCACTTCTGCGAGTCCGCTCCTACGGTGCATGTGTCCCACCTGCAACCTCGTCCGCTCCTGTGATGCCCTTCTTCGCACCTGCGCCTTCGCAGGTGCGGTCAATGTCTCCGCTTCTGCGGCTTATGGCTCGCCTCGGCAAGATGGCACCTATGGCTGGCCAAGTGCAGGTGCGATTGCAGCAGAAGCTGGAAGCTTCAACTGCTACTCCTAAGTCCAAACTTGGTCTGAGCCTCGTCCGGTTAACACCCAGAGCCCTGCCCGAACATACCAACAAGTTTGAAATCATAAAATGAACTCGCTCGGACCCTCGGAATGCATAAAACAACATCAAAACTAAGAATCATACCTCAAACCAAACTGATTCAACTTAGAAATTTTAAATTCTTCAAACTTACACCGAACGTGCCAAAACATACTTAAACTACTCAGAATGATACCAAATTTTGTGTGCAAATCTTCAATCACCATACGAAACTACTCCAAGGCTCGAAATTCCAAACGGGCATCGATTAATCCAAAACCTACTCCAAACCAAATTTAAAGAACCTTAAAACCTTCAAATAGCTAACTTTCACTATTAAGCGCCGAAACGCTCCTGGGTTGTCTAAAACCCGATTCGAACATACGCCCAAGTCCAAAATCATCAAACAAAGCTATTGGAACCGTTAAATCCTGATGTTGGGGTCGTTTTCTCAAAATGTTGACCGAAGTCAAACTTAACCTTTTTAAAGCCAACTAAGGAACCAAGTGTTACTATTTCAACCCGAACCCTTCCAAATCCTGAACTAACCACCCCGCAAGTCATAAAATAGTAAAAACACATACGGATAATCTTATTTAGGTGAACGGGATTCTAGAAGGCAAAACGACTGACCCCCCTCCCCCACCTCCCGGTCCTTTCTTTTTTGGGTAGTGGGAGATGGGAATTTACTTACTATGTAAACAACATGCATTTATCAGGGTTAGGTATTTTGACTTGTAGTCCTCCTTGCTTTAACTCTGACATAATGAGAAAGAATCTGGTGTAAGGTTATAAATGATAAAAATGGTGAGTGCCCTGATCCTTAGTTCTCGAAGGGTCAGACATTTCCCACACAGGGATGCATGCTCGATTATTGCTTTCTTCATGCCGACTTCTATATTGAGAATATTTGGTAGTTGGGAAACTAATATAAGATGATTGTGATAGTAGCAAACCTATTGTTGTATGTGAAAGAAAGAAAATTATATAAAATAAAAGAAATAAAAATCAAAAAGATATGAACTTATGATGTAAGCGCTTACATTGGCATTCTTATGATGTATGCACTTACATCGGCATTTCTATAATGTAAGTGCTTACATCGGCATTCCTATGATGTAAGAGCTTACATCGGCATTCCTATGATATAAGCGCTTACCTCGGCAAGGCATTCAAATGCCTATAAAAGGGGTATGCATTTTTATTTGCAAATCATCCCTCAACTTCTTCTTTCTCTCTTCAATTAATAAAGAGCTATTTTTGTGTGACCGTGGAATAGGAAAAATTATCGAACCACGTAAATCTTATCTTGTCTTATCTTGTGCAATTTATTGCTTCTCTTTCAAATATTTCTCCTTCTATTAGCCTAACACATTTTCCAACAACTAATATCAGAGCACATACAGTGTAATTCTGGTAGAAAAGTATGGTACTGGTGCAATTACTATTCACAAGAATAGTGTGACACTATTGATCATCGTTACTATTCAGAGGAACTATTCACATAAATTTGTTTTTGTGAAAAATGGCATCGGAAGAAGGGAAGGTTAAGATTGACAAGTTCAATGGCAAAGATTTTGGATTCTGGAAAATGCAAATAGAGGATTATTTGTACCAGAAAAAATTACACTTACCTCTAACCGAGGTAAAACCCGAGACTATGGCCAAAGCGGATTGGGATTTATTAGATCGCCAAGCTCGTGGTGTGATTCGTTTGACGCTAACACAAAATCTGGTGTTCAACATCATTAACAAGAAGACCACTGCAGGCCTGATGAAGGCGTTATCAAATATGTACGAGAAGCCATCTGTTTCAAATAAAGTCTATTTGATTCGTCGATTGTTCAACTTAAAGATGACAGAAGGTGGATCTGTCACAGAACATATCAATGAGTTTAATGTAATATTGACTCAGTTGAGTTTTGTCAATATAACATTCGATGACGAAGTCAAGGCATTGATTCTACTATCATCTCTACCGGATAGTTGGTCTGCAACAGTAACTGCAGTTAGCAGTTCATCGAGAAGTACCAGACTCATATTGGATGATATTAGAGACTTGGTTCTAAGTGAAGATACTCACCGGAGAGATTCAAGTGATTCCCCAGGATCTGCTTTGAATACCGAAAGCAGGAGGAGAAACAGCCAAAGAGGGCAAAGTCATGGTCATGGAAGATCAAAGTCAAGGAGAAGAGGGCAATTAAAAAATCGCAAAGACATTGTGTTGGAATTGCGATAAAAAAGCCACTACAGTAGTCAGCGTAGAGAACCAAAGAAGAAGAAGAACGGTCAATACAAGGAAGATAATTCAGCAAATGCAATTGCTGAACACGTCGGTGATGCACTAATTTGTTGTGCAGACAGTCCAGTCGAATCTTGGATTCTAGACTAAGGTGCATCCTTTCACTCTACATCATGTAAAGAATTATTGCATAATTATATTATTGGAAAATTTGGGAAATATTATCTAGCAGACGACGAACCTATGGACATTGTAGGGAAATGTGAAGTTCATATAAAGATGTCACAAGGCACGCTATGGAAATTAAAAAATGTCCGATATGTTCCTGGTCTCAAGAAACATCTGATATCTATGGGTCAGATTGACAATGAAGGATATACAACAACATTCGGTAACGGATCGTGGAAGATAATCAAAGGAAATTTGGTTGTGGCATGAGGCTTCAAGAAGGGAACATTGTATGCAACTCCAATATAACGAGATACTATAGCAACAGTAGATCATGGTCGTGATACAACATTGTGGCACTGGAGGCTCGGGCATATGAGTGAGAAGGGAATGAAGTTGTTGGCATCCAAAGAAAAGTCACCAAACCTAAACATGTTGAATTAGGTTTGTGTGAAGATTGCATTTATGGGAAACAAAAGAGAGTAAGTTTCTCAAAGGTGGGAAGGACGCCAACGAAAGAGAAGCTGGAACTAGTGCATACAGATGTGTGGGGACCAGCACCTGTAAATTCTCTGGGAGTCTCACGCTATTATGTCACCTTTATTGATGATTCCACAAGAAAGGTATGGGTTTATTTTCTGAAAAATAAATCTGATGTGTTTGTTACCTTTAAAAGATGGAAAGCAAAAGTTCAAAAATCAGACAAGTCTAAAGTTAAAATGTCTGAAGTCTGACAATGGAGGAGAGTATGATAGTCAAGAGTTTAAAGCATTCTGCTCTGAGAATGGGATCAGAATGATCAAGACAGTTCCTGGAACATCGGAACAAAATGGCGTTGCTGAGAGGATGAATAGAACCCTGAATGAACGAGCCAGAAGTATGAGAATACATTCTGGATTGCCAAAGTATTTTTGAGTTGAAGCTGTTGACACGACAGCTTACCTCATAAACAGGGGACCCTTTATACCGCTGGATTTTGAAATTCCTGAGGAGGAATGGAAAGGAAAGGAGGTAACTCTCTCACATCTGAAATTTTTTTGTTGTGTTGCTTATGTGCATGTAAACTATAATGATAGAGATAATCTTGCTCCTAAGGCCAAGAAATGTTTCTTTATTGGCTATGGTGATGATAATTTTGGTTATCGATTTTGGGATGATCAGAATAGAAAGATCCTAAGACACATGAATTTCACATTTAATGAAAATATGGTGTACAAAGACAAGCTTGAAGTAGAACCAATCAGCACCAGTAGACAGACATCTGAAACAGTTGATTTAGAAGAAATCTCATAAAATGAAGTGGCTAGAGAGCCTACAACTAGATCTGAAATTGAAGATGTCGAACCAGAAGCCGAATCTGGATCAGAATCAGAACCAGAACCACAGATAGAATCAGATGGAGAACTAGATCTGGAGTCGGTACTTGAATCAAAGTCGGGATCAGTTAATCCTAAACCTACATTAAGGAGATCTAAAAGAGTCACGAATGTTGCAGATAGGTTAACTCTCTCTCTCTCTCTCCATTATTTACTTCTGACTGATGCTGGAGAACCATAGCATTTTGTTGAAGCAATGCAGGTGATAAGCTCTGATAAGTGGAAGCTAGCCATGAAAGAAGAGATGCATTCTTTCAAAAGAATAAAACATAGATACTTATAGAGTTACCAAAAGGAAAGAAGGCATTGCAAAACACGTGGGTGTACAGGGTCAAGGAAGAGCATGATGGAAGAAGAGATACAAAGCACGATTAGTAGAAAAAGGATTTCAGAAGAAGGAAAGGATTTACTACACCAAGATCTTCTCTCCTGTAGTCAAATTAACTACTATCAGGTTGGTGTTAAGTATCGTAGCTGCAAAAAGATTGCATTTAGAGCAGCTAGATGTTAAAACTGCTTTCTTGTATGATGACCTTGAAGAAGACATCTACATGAAGCAACCTGAAGGTTTTCAAGTTTCTAGTAAAGAAAACCATGTGTGTAAGTTGCAGAAGAGTTTGTATGGTTTGAAACAAGCACCCCGACAATGGTACAAGAAATTTGATGGATTCATGCATAATAATGGTTTCACACGATGTGAGATGGACCGTTGCTATTATATCAAAAATCTTGATAAATCCTATATCATTTTACTATTGTACGTTGATAATATGCTAATTGCAGGATCTAGCATAAATTAGATCAACATGGTTAAGCAACAACTGGCAGAGGAGTTTGAAATGAAAGACATAGGACCAACTAAGCAAATGCTTGGGATGAGGATTAGCAAAAACATGTATGAAGGAACCTTAAAATTATCTCAAGAAAAGTACATACAAAAGGTACTAAGCAGGTTCAGTCTTCATGATGCAAAGACCAGAAGCACTCCACTCGGAATCCATCTTAATATGTCGAAGCACCAATCACCTAAGACATATGAAGAAAGGAAGTACATGTCCAAAGTTCCATATGCTTCAGCAGTAGGAAGTTAGATATATGATATGGTTTGCACTAGACCTGACATAGCCCATGCAGTTGGAGTTGTTAGTAGATATATGTCAAATCCATGAAAGGAGCATTGGGAAGGTGTAAAATGGATATTGCGATATCTCAAAGGCACCTTAGGTATGGCACTTTATTTTAAAAGGATCAATATTATCTTACAAGGTTTTGCTGACGCAAATTTAGGCGGCTATCTGGATAGTCGAAAAAGTACCACAAGCTACGTATTCACCTTGGGTGGTACTGCTGTTAGCTAGATGTCTAGACTTCAGAAAAGTGTTTCTCTATCTACCACTGAAGCAGAGTACATGGAAATCTCAGAAGTTGGAAAAGAGATGATTTGGCTCAAGAATTTTCTTAAAGAGCTTGGTAAAGAGCAAGACAATTGTGAGCTTTTCAGCGATAGCCAGAGTGCAATTCATCTTTCCAAGAATCCAGTGTTTCATGCAAGATCGAAGCATATCCAATTGAGGTATCATCATATCCGAGAGTTGATAAGTGAAGAAACTTTTCCCTACAGAAGATACCTGGATCAAAGAACCCGTCAGACATGCTGACCAAAGTTGTTGGTCTTGACAAACTAAGGTTATGCACTGCCTCAGTTAGCCTTCAAGACTGATAGGGTGAAGACTCCACCAGAGAAAAGCAAATCTTTATTTTAATTTCTTTCTTGATGTAACATAGGTTTGAGGGGGATATTGATAGTATAAAATATGTTGTTGTATGTGAAAGAAAGGAAAGTATACAAAACAAAAGAAAGAAAATCAAAAAAGATGAACTTATGATGTAAGCGCTTACAACGACATTCTTATGATGTATGCGCTTACATCGGCATCTGTATGATGTAAGAGCTTACATCGGCATCCCTATGATATAAGTGCTTACCTCGGCAGGGTATTCAAATGCCTATAAAAGGGGTATTCATTTTCATTTGCAAATCATCCTTCAACTTCTTCTTTCTCTCTTTAATTAATAAATAGCTATTCTTTGTGTGGCCGTGGAGTAGGTAAAATAGCTGAACCACGTAAATCTTTTCTTGTCTTGTCTTCTGCAATTTATTGGTTTTCTCTTTCAAATATATTTCCTTCTATTAGCCTGACACATTTCTATCACAACCCAATTTAGGATCATGACCGGCACTTAGGAGCAAGTGCTCCTAGTAAACCTCATTGGTATTTTACAGAAAATCGGACAGAGTTTCTCCTGTTTTTGGATTATCCCAAAAATTTCTCTATCTCGAATCAACAACCAACATCCAAATATCAATTCAAACAATAATAACTTTATCAATTAACCAAAACAAATATCTACCATTAATACTCCACCCACTAACAGCTGGAAATATTAACTTATCTCCAACTTTGATAAGAATGAGCGATACTCAACATAAGTAAATAATAACAAAAGAATACTCATGACACTAAAAGAATAACTATGGAGCGACTCTAAAAGTTCAAAGAAAAGACCATAACAATAAATAAAATCTCTGCCCACGCGAACAAGTGCGAGGCTCACCAAGAACTATCAACTTGTGCGCTCTAATTAACAAAATCCTCGCCCGCGTCAACTGATGTTTCTGTAAAAATTAATTAGTGGGGAATGAGTTGCTAGCTCAGTGAGTAATAATACTTAACCACAACTATTTTATTGGGGACAAGACAGAAAATATGCTAGTATACATATTAAACAAAAAATATCAAAAGAATGCCCTTTCAGAAACAATAAACAATAATCAGTCTCATCATGTTTTTCATGTAATATAAATCAATTGACAATTCGGTAATAAGCTCGGTAAATAGTAAATATTGTGTAATATCAATATTCATGTTTGGGAGGTTTCGATGAATGGATCATGTAATCGGTATAATTGTGGACTTCTTCGCAAGAAGTCAATTATAACGGTAGTCCCTACTCAAGGGAAATCAGTAACGGTATGCTAGTTCTACCTTCCCACTAGCGAGAGTTGTAATGGTAATCGGTAATTACAAGGTGCAGCAGGTCTAACGAACCCACCGTTAGCTACGGGATCCTTCAATGTCTACTCTAATTTACATTTGTCTTTGTAATCCGTATATACCCGTAGCAAAATATTTTAAAACAATATAGGGCATTTTGATTCTTATCAAATCATGTAACTTCATTTCGATAACCGTAAATTCAAGTAACGGTAAAACATATCTAGTGACAACAAGATATTTTAAAATAATGGTAATCATCTCAAATAACTATTTCGGTATCATATCGAGTAAGAGACTTGTCCCACATGCAACTCAAAATAATCTGTAACATATTCATATTAAAAATCATGTGTAAATCATGCAAGTTATGAAAACACAAATTGCGGTAAGATTACTACTCACAGTACTTGTGCCGAAATACCAAATGCTTCACCTCGAGCAATTCGTACAACTTCCTCCAATCAATCTATAATTACATAATAGCGATATCATGTTAATTTCCTTGTTTAGACTAATTCATAGCTAATTTAGAATACCCAACCCTCGAGGTTTAATATTTGACTCTTAATTCGCCGAATTATATTTACTCACATATGAGTAATTACTAATCTTTCAACTCCAACCTATTCATATAATTTATTAATCCAATTTCATAAAGTTCTATTGATTCTTTAGGAAGCAAATTCTCAATAACGTGAATGAACTTGTGTAATTTCTATTACTCTGTATAATCTTTCAATCATGAGAATTGAAATTAAAATCTACCAGAAGAAGAAGCTCAAGTATTACCCGTAAGACTCAATTAGTGCTTAAGATTCCTCAACAATTATAGTTATGGTTCCAGCGCACTGCATCAACTTCTTTTCTCTTTTCCTTCTTCTTTTCCCTGCTGGTTTGTTCTTTTCGTTCTCCTGAAGCTTTTGCTTCGTTCCCCTTCCCCTAACCCTTTTAAACTTTTGGCATATATGTTTGTAATGGGCTTCAGCCCTTTTGTTTCAATTCGTTATCATTTTTCCCTTTGTTGTTTTATTCTGTTTATTTAGTTAGTTCTTTTTTTAAAAACTTAAACTATTTAATAAATATCCCATATGTCCTCATTTAAAATATTGGGGTATTACATCCTCCCCACCTTATGAAATTCGGTCACCGAATATAACTCAAGTACGTACCTGTAGACTAAAACAAATGGGGATACATTACTTGCATTTGTTTTCCACTTCCCACGCAGATTCTTCAACTGTATGATTTCTCCATAAGACTTTAACGAACAGGATTTCTTTTGACCGTAGCTTTCTTACTTGCCTATCAACAATAGCCATCGACTCCTCCTCATAAGACAACTTCTCATCGAGCGGTATAGTCGGTGCTTCAAGCATCTGAGATGAGTCTGGTATACATTTTCATAGCATTGAGACATGAAATACTGGATGAATAAAAGGCAACTTAGGGGGAAGTGCCAAACGATAATCCACAGCTACCACTCGGTCTAGTATCTCATATGGTCCTATAAACCTGGGGCTCAACTTGCATCTTTTCCCAAACCGCATCACACCTTTCATAGGAGAGACTCGTAGGAACACTTTGTCCCCAATTGTGAACACTAAATCTCTTCTTCTCTTATATACATACGACTTTTGTTTTGCTTTGAGCAGTGAGCAATCTCTGCCTGATTAATTGGACCTTGTCAATAGCTTCTTGTACTAAGTCGGGTCCCCATAAGTTAGTCTCACCATCTTCAAACCATCTGATACGAGAACGACATCTTCTACCATACAATGATTCATACGGTGCCATTTGAGTACTGGACTGGAAGTTATTATTGTAAGCAAATTCAGCTAAAGGTAGATAAGCATCCCAACTACCTCCAAACTCAAGAATGCAAGCTCTCAACACATCCTCCAAGATCTGTATGGTACGTTCAGACTGCTTGTCTGTCTGTGGATGAAATGTAGTACTAAGATCTACTCGTGTACCCAATGTTTCTTGAAAAGATTTCCAAAAGCATGAAGTGAACTGTGATCCTCTATCAGAGATGATGGATACTGGAACTCCGTGAAGTCGGACAATTTCGTTCATAAATATCTTTCCATATCTCACTCCACTATATGTAGTCTTCACTGACAAAAAATGTGCTGATTTTGTCAATCGATCTACAATCACCCATACAGAGTCATAACCTCTAAGGGTTCGTGGTAGACCGGCGATAAAATCCATAGTAATTCTTTCCCATTTCCACTCTGGAATTTCAATTTGTTGTAATAGTCCTGCGGGTCACTGATGCTCAGCCTTGACCTGCTGACAAGTCAAACAGTTAGAAACAAAGTTAGCAACATCTTTCTTCATACCTTCCCACCAATAAAATTGCTTCATGTCATGGTACATTTTTGTGGATCCAGGATGTATAGTGTATCTAGACTTGTTGGCTTCTTCAAGAATAGCTTGTCTTAACCCATCTACGTCTGCTACACATAGTTTGTCACCCATCCAAAGAACACCATAACTTTCAAAAATCATATCCTTGGTTTTACCAACTAAGGCCTCAGCTTTGTATTTGCATAATCGCTCATCCTCATATTGGGTGGCCTTAATGCGCTCGACTAATGAAGACTTAGCCTGGACGTAATCCAACAATGCCTCTGAACTTTTGATACTATATCTGACGTTTGTACCCTCTAGTCTATGCATATATTCAGCCAAAGGTCTCCTTGCAGGAACTTTATGTGCCAAACTTCCCATAGATTTTCTGCTCAATGCGTCAGCCACCACATTGGCTTTGCCAGGATGATACAAAATAGAACAATAGACCTTGAGTAGTTCCATCCACCGACGCTGCCAAAGATTTAGATCCCTCTGTTGAAAAATGTATTTCAAACTCTTATGGTCAGTATAAATCTCACAAGTTTCACTATACAGGTAATGCCTCCAAATTTTTAAAGCAAATACCACTGCATCCATCTCCAAATCATGTATAGGATAGTTTTTCTCGTGCTTTTTCAATTGTCTCGAAGCATAAGCTATAACGCGACCATTTTGCATGAGAACACATCCTAATCCCACCCTCGATGCGTCACAGAACGCCGTAAATCCTTTGGAACCTGATGGTAAGGCTAATATTGGTACAGTTGTCAAACTTGTTTTGAGTTTTTGAAAGCTCTGCTCATATTCCTCCGTCCACTAAAACTTTGCATTTTTCTGTGTTAGCTTGGTCAGTGGCGCTGCTATTCTGGAGAAATCCTGCACAAAACGCCTGTATAGCCTGACAAGCCTAAAACGCTACGAATCTCTGTAGGAGAAGTAGGTCTGGTCCATTTCTGCATAGCTTCTGTCTTCTTAGGATCTACCATAATTCCATCTTTGGATACAACATGCCCTAGAAATGCTACTGAGTCTAGCCAAAATTTACACTTTGAGAACCTAGCATAAAGCCGATGTTCTCGCAATGTATGCAACACAATCTTGAGATGATTCTCATGTACTCCTTGGCTACGAGAATATATCAGGATATCATCAATAAATACTATTAAAAATCTATCCATAAACGGCTTGAACACCATATTCATTAAATCCATGAATGCAGCTGGAGCATTAGTCAGTCCGAAAGGCATCACAAGAAACACATAGTGCCCGTATCGAGTTCTAAAAGCAGTCTTAGAAATATCTTCATCTTTGATTCTAAGCTGATGATAACTAGAACAGAGGTCAATCTTTGAAAAGTGGGCAGCTCCTTGTAACTAATCAAACATGTCGTTTATACGAGGCAAAGGATATTTATTGTGTATTGTTATCTTGTTCAACTGCCTGTAGTCAATGCACACTCTCAGGGATCCGTCTTTATTCTTTACGAAGAGTACTGGTGCACCCCATGGAGATATACTCGGTCCGATAAAACCCTATCTAACAAATCCTGCATTTGTTATTTTAGCTCCTTCAACTCTACTGGTGCCATCTGATATGGGGGTATTGATATGGGTTGTGTGTCAGGTGGCAAATCAATACCAAAATCTATTTCTCGTACTTGAGGCAATCCTGGTAAATCCTCATGAAATACATCAGAAAATGTTCTCACTACTGGTACATTTTTTTGTACTAATTGTTTCCTTTCTTGTGTCATTTACAATAGCTAAGAGACCCAAGCAACCTTTCTTCAAAAGTCGTTGAGCCTTCATAAAGGATTCAACTTTGCAAATCTCTGGAACCTGACTCCCTCTTAGAATAAAACTGGGCTCGTTTGGTATCTCAAACTTAACTAACTTTGCATGACAATCGACGATAGCATAGCAAGAAGATAGCCAATCCATTCCCATCAGCATGTCAAAGTCAACCATATCAAGTACAATAAGGTCAGCCAGAGTATCTCTACCCTCAATCCGAAAATGACAAGCACGGTACACATATTCAGCTAATAGAGACCCCCCAACATGAGTAACGACTATAAAAGGATCATTCAATAGCTCAGGTTGTCTACTAAACCTCAAAGCAAAGTACAAGGACACATAGGAGTGAGTAAATCCCGGATCAATCACCGCAAGTGCATCAAATGAACAGACAGAAAGAATACTTCTAACCACTACATTCGAGGCCTGGGCATCCTGTCTAGTAAATGCAAAAACTCTCGTCTGACCTCTACCAGAATTCCCTTGTCCTTGATTCACATTAGCACGATCTCCAGCACCTCTATCTCTATTTCATGTACCAGTAACACCTAAGGTATTGTGAGTCATCTGAGTAGGTGCAACTGACTGAATAGAAGCCTGGTTGAAATTCCTCGGAGGATGAGGGCAATCCCTCAAATGATGTCCCAATTGGCCACATTGAAAGCACTCTCCAGTCAAAACACGACACTGGCACAAATGTGATCTACCATAGGTCTAGCAGACTAGAGCAGTGGCATATATTTGCCCAAAATTACGATGTCCAGATGATGATTATGAAGACGGTCCCCTAGTACCCTGTTTGTAATGTGGTCTGTATACGGACTGTGAAGACAAATGTGTCCCTGTCTGAGAACCCTATTGTTGTTGTCCATGATTTCCTGCTCTGTGATTTTCACTAAAACCGCCATTGAAAGATCTTCTTGTCTTGGCCTTCTTACGTAATTCACTAGTTGCACGCTCATCACGTCCCTTATTTTCAATCTTTTTAGTGAGATCGATTGCATCAGTGTAGGGAAAAGTCTTCTTTTATGGGACTACTACAGTGTATAGACGACCAACCAACCCATCAATAAACCTCTGAACTCGAGCTTCATGGGTAGGCACTAAGTAAGGAGCATATCTCGCCAGATTACAAATCTTCGTGTTGTTGGTTGACACATCCATATCTGGAGTCTGAACCATTCTCTCAAAGTCTCTAGCATATTTTTGCCTCAGAATATCTGGAAGAAAATGATCCATAAATAACTTACTGAACTCATCCCATGTCAGTGGGGCTGCTCCTGCTGGCCTTCCTAGAAATATAGTTTCATACCATGTGTTAGCCATATCCTTTAGTTTGTATGTTGCGAGCTCCAAGGCCCTCTCACTAGAACAACCTAGAGCACGCAATGCCTTGAGAGTCCTATCCAAGAAACTTTGAGGATCTGCTGAATTATCAGAACCTGTGAACTTTGGTGATTTCAATTTCAGGAACTCTTGTAGGGATACTTTCTTACTCCCGAAAGCCTGAGTCTGTGCATGTACTTTTGTTTGTAAAGTAGCCTGAGGATATGAACTTTCACCCTGAGTAGGCACCAATGCCTATAACACATTCAATAACCTTGCCACTACGTCTGCAGGTAAGGCAACAATAGGTACAACAGTTGGCACTGGTGATGGAGCATCATAAACCCCGTGTTCTTGCACTTGATCTGGCATAGTAGCTTGGGGTTGACCCATGTTCCCAACTTCAGGTTGAGGAGCATCCTGTCTTCTAGTTTGATGAACCTCAACTTGACCGCCACCCCGGGTAGTACCACGTCCAACAGATGAGGGTGTGCGTGTCCTAGCCATCTGCAAAGAAATACTCCAAAGTCAATCTCAAGTTATCTCAACGCACGATCAAAGAATGAAAGAAGGGAAAACATCCCTAGATATTCAGTAGCCTCAAGATCATAAGTATGGGCACCTATATACCCATGAACAAGACTCTACTAAATATTGCTCCATGACTCGGGACTTAAAGCCTAAGCTCTGATACCAACTTTGTCACGACCCAATTTAGGATCATGACCGGTACATAGGAGCAAGTGCCCCCAAGTAAGCCTCATCAGTATTTTACAGAAAATCGGACAGAGTTTCCCCTATTTTTGGACTATCCCAAAAATTTCCTTGTCTCCAATCAACAACCAATATCCTAATATCAATTCAAACAACAATAACTTTATCAATTAACCAAAACAAATATCTACCATTAATAGTCCACCTACTAACAGCTAGAAATACTAATTTATCACCAACTTTAATAAGAATGAGCGATACTCAACATAAGTCTATAATAACAAAAGAATACTCATGACACTAAAAGAATGACTATGGAGAGACTCTAAGAGTTCAAAGAAAAGATCAGAACAATAAATAAAATCTCCGCCTACGCGAACAAGTGCGGGGCTCACCAAGAACTATCAACCTGTGCGCTCTAATTAACGAAATCCTCGCCCGCGTCAACTGCTGTCTAAGTAAAACAAATTAGTAGGGAATGAGTCGCTAGCTCAATGAGTAATAACACTTAACCACAACTGTTTTTATTTTGGACAAGTGAGAAAACATGCTAGTATACATATTAAACAGAAAATATCATAAGAATTCCCTTTCAGAAACAATAAATAATAATCAGTCTCATCATGTTTTTCATGTAATATAAATCAATTGACAATTCGGTAATAAGATCGGTAAATACCGTGTAATATTAATATTCATGTTTGGGAGGTTTCAATGAATGGATCATGTAATCGGTATAATTGTTGACTTCTTCGCAAGAAGTCAATTATAACGGTAGTCCCTACTCGAGGGAAATTAGTAACGGTATGCTAGTTCTACCTTCCCACTAGCGAGGGCTGTAGCGGTAATCGGTAATTACAAGGTGCACCAGGTCTAACTAACCCACCG
>AWOL01S0027536.1:125065-143838 GCA_000715115.1 Nicotiana otophora | reverse complement strand
TGCACGGCATCACCCTTCGTGCTTTACACTCTTCCTCACAATATAAATAAATCATGCACGGCATCACCCTTCGTGCTTTAAACTCGTCCTCACCATATAAATAAATCATGCACGACATCACCCTTCATGCTCTACACTCTTCCTCACAATATAAATAAATCATGCACGGCATCACCCTTCGTGCTTTACATTCTTCCTCACAATTCACAGAATTAATAACAACGGATAGAGGGAAGTTTCACAAAGAAATCAATATTTCATCAATGATTACTTTCACAATTTAACATCTCAACCTCAAATCAATATTCACAATTTTATCGACCTTGGTAGAACCGGATACAAGTCTCTCAACATTTCAACAACAACAATAAGCATGGATAATAACATTTAAGACTACAAATTTGCAAGAATGGAATTTCACTCACATGCTATGACTCGACCACAACGTATAGATGCTCGTCACCTCAACTATACATCATATTCAACAACAAAACACGTAGCAAATACTCACACAATACATATTCCCTAAAGCCAAAGTTAGACCCAAAACTTACCTCAATTTCGCAAGCCACTCACTGCTCAAGTATCGCCTTCCCTTTAGAATTCACCTCCAACCCACTCGTATCTAATCATAATTAGTTTAATATCATCAATTATCGCTAAAGGAATCAACTTTAATGCAAAATTACAGTTTTCCTAAGTTTTTCCAACAAAAGTCAAAAACCGACCCCGAGCTCGCTTGGTCCAAACTCGAGGTTCGGACCAAAATCCATTTACCCATTCTCCCCCGATCACGGATATACAATTGGTTTAGGAATCTGACCTCAATTCGAGGTCTAAATCCCCAAATTTCGAAATCCCTAGTTTCTACCCAAAACCCCTAATTCTACCATGAAAACTTTAGATTTTAGGTTGAAATCTTGTAAAATGTAGTGAAAGATTGAAAGAAACCAGTTTAGAATTACTTACCTATGATTTGGGGAATAAATGGTCTTTGGAAAAATCGTTTCTTGTGTTTTAGGTCTTGAAAATTTTGGAAATGAATGAAAATTTCCGCCCAAAAGTCATTTTGATCAGCTGCAGATTTCGCATTTGCAACTTGGGCTTCGCAATTGCAAAGCCCGCAAATGCGAGAAAAGTATCGCAAATGCGAACTCCTCGCATCTCTACTGCCTTCGTAAATGCGAACCATTTGTTCGCAATTGCGAACATTGAACCATCGCAAATGCGATGAAAATCTTGCAAAATGCAAGAATCCCAGTCCCAGCCCATCTTCACAAATGCGACTAAATGATCACATTTGCGATCACTGCCCTTCCCCGACTCCCTTTGCAATTGCGAAAGAAAACTCGCAAATGCGAAAACTATTGGCCCAGCTTCTCTTCGCATTTGCGATGAGAAGCTCGCAAATGCGAACCTCTCAGAAGTCATAATTGCGATGCCTGATCTTGCAAATGCGAGATAAGAGGCCTGCTATAATATCAGATGCACCAGCAGTGTTTTCTAAGCCAAATCTCACTCTGTAGCCTATCCAAAACTCACCCGAGCCCTCGGGGCTCCAAACCGAACATGCCCAGTCTAAAAACATCATACGGACTTGCTTGCACGATCAAATCACCAAAATAACACCTAGAACTACGAATTTGGCACCAAATCAAATGAAAATCTCAAGAACACTTTAAAACTCATATCTTCTCAACTAGACGTCCGGATCACGTTAAATCAACTCCGTTTCTCACCAAATTTCATAGACAAGTATTAAATATCATAATGAACCTGTACCGGGTTCTGGAACCAAAATACGGACCCGATACTAACAATGGAAAATATCAATCAATTTTTAAATACAAATAATTTTCAGACTTTTAATTTTTATCAAAAATTTATAACTTAAGTTAGGACCTCCGAATTCAATTCCGGGTATACACTCAGGTCCCATAATATGATACAGACCTACCGGGACTATCAAAGTACGGATCCAGGCCCGTTTATCAAAAATATTGACCGAAGTCAACTAAAATTAACTTTTAAGGCAAAAATTCTTATTTTCATTAGTTTTCAACATAAAAGCCTTCCGAAAACCTGCCCGAACTGTGCACACAAATCGAAGAGGGTAAACATGAGATTTTGATGGCTTAAGAGTGCAAATTCGAGTTCTAAAACATAAGATGACCTTCTGGGTCATCACCGTTCTTTTGCTGGGAGACTAGACAACATTAAAAATGAAGAAACATTTAGATTGTTGCCAAAATTATTCCCAATGTTGTTCCATTAAAAAGTTTTGAAGCTTTAAATTCGATATTCATATTTTCAGTTTTGTGATTTATTTGGATTGAATATTCTTGCATATGATTGAGAATATACTTTGGAGTTTATATTTTAATTATGAGGGAGATTAGTTAAGTATAAAGTTGGTTTTATGTGAAATTTTATATTGAAACCCGAAAAGAAGAAGTTGCAATAATTGCATGATAATTGTATTTGAATTGTATCAGATGGATCAATGCCTAAAATATAATTGTATCATATTTGTATCACAATTGTATCTAACTTGTATCTGGTACATTAATACCCAAAACAAT
This sequence comes from Nicotiana otophora, assembly GCA_000715115.1. NCBI lineage: Eukaryota > Viridiplantae > Streptophyta > Magnoliopsida > Solanales > Solanaceae > Nicotiana > Nicotiana otophora. Next base: position 141,256 of record AWOL01S0027536.1, on the reverse strand, counting down.
ACTTGATACAATACTAATAAATTAATATTCAATTATTATATATTTGTGATACAAACTATGAAATTGGCTACGAACTCACCAACTGCTTGTAACAATATACAATGAATATACAATTATCATAAATTTGTAATACAACTCATGCAAGAATTATGATACATATACAAATATAATACAAATGTGATGCATTTCTAAAAAATTATGATACAATTATGATCTTCATCTTATTCAAGTTTCAATCGCAACTCTACACTAAAAATCTAATATAGTCGTTTTATAATTATATTAGTATTGTATCAAGTATTATTTTGGGTATTGATGTATCATATACAAGTCACATACAATTTTGATACAGTTGTGATTCAATTCTAAAACAAATATGATATAATTATCATATAATTCATATTTGTTACCTATCAGTGAAGAGAGCAGCTGCAAATCGAAGTTCAAACCCGTAAGATTTTAGTGAAGACATAGCAATTTGGGAAGATTTCTATAAAGAAAAAAGTCATATAATGATTCTTATTGTTAGTGAAGCCATTGTTAATGCAGAGTAAAGCTTGAAAGAGAGACAAAATAAAGAAAAAAAATAATTTTAGAGAAATATTCCGAATTTCGTCTACATTGTATCAATAAGAAAGAGAGATTTTGGGTGATGGGTAAGAAAGAGAGAAGTTGAGTTTGAAGACCTTTGAAAATGGAAAAAAATCATCAGTTTTTTTGGGTGGGTGGGTGATTATTAAGAAAGAGAAAAAATATTTTTGATATCCTTTGAAAAAGGAACAAAGTCTTAAATGTAGGGGGGTTATTGGAAATAAGGGTGGGTGTCGTGTAACTGATAGGCTAAATTTAAGGGAACTTGAATTTTCTTCTTTTTATGGTTTTGTATATAACTTGTAAATATAGATATAAAAAATAATTTATAAGGAACCTAAATAAATGTGGTAAATAGGTTTCTATTATAATATAGTTAGGTAAATTTTCCAATATTTTTCCATACCAAACACAAGGAAGAAACCGTAATATTTATAGGTGTAGAATCTCTTCCATGAAATAAATAATAAGGCAATGGGATAGTAAAAATTATAAAACATGATTGATGGTTATAAAATTTAATCTTTCGTGGCTAATTAGTGATAGATCATAACATTATTAGTTTCATGAGTTACACTAAAGAAAATGATTACTTTCTTGCAAGTTTATAGCCATTATCTCACAAGAAATAATGTACTTTAATGTTATAGTTCTAATATTAAAATGTATATAACACCAACACATTGTATATGTTAAAAGTAGTTAATCTTTAGTCTTAACATTCTTATTTGTCTTTATTGAAATAGCTTTTCGGAATCCAACTTAACAATAACACTTGATGAAATGGATAATTAAATCCAGATATTGATGATTTTAGGCAGAATATACAGTTTGTTCGTATGGGAGAGGTATGTCGAAAAGATTTGGCCCCAACTAACGGGGCAAACTATATTAACCCGCCGTGATTTTATGCTACATAACTAATACGGGTATGTTTAGAATAAATCTGTACTAATGACCAGACGCCAAAAGAGAAAAAGGGTTTTGTGGAACTTGATGATGCTCGTCACTCGCCCATTTGTTTGTGGAATGTGTAATCCATGCTTTGATCTTTTCACCTTTGCCACGGACGGAGAGCAGCTCTGTGGGCCAAATTGTCAAAATCACTATAAAAAGAAGACGTGAATAATTGGGCGTTTCTCTCTATATATTTATATGGTCAGTACCCAGTCGTGAGAGCACGGCAATACACTATGAATAGACGATTTCAACTCTTATTAGACGTTATTTTCTCAATTATTTATGTACATAAATTTATCTGTTACTCATTCTCTGCGTGCTTCTTCATGTCATGTATTTTGTACATTAAATAATACACGAAACAAGTCAACAATCTTATCTACTTACATGTGACATAAAATTTGGCACTCAACAAAATTCCCGTTAAAAATAAGATATGGTTAATCTATGCAGTTGACAAGTATCTTTGATGAAAAATATGTTTGATTAATTCACACAAGATATTAAGATAGAACAATCTAGTGTTCCCTGTTCAAGTTAATCGAAAAGACAATTAAGCATACCTCAACAGTCAACACGGTTTTTGTTTGGTACTTGAATCTTCATATCTAAGAAAAAGGTGCAGATGTTACTAGATTCCCACGTCCTTGTAAATATATATTTCTGGCCCTTTTAACCCCCAAACCCATCATCCTTTTAACCAGCTCTGTTCTACCATATACAATAATAAACTTAGCTTCAGTTTTAACATCTTTCTTCTTTGACAATCAAATCAATCGAGAAAGAGGAAAGTGGTTGATTGTTAAATATTCAATTAATCAAATATAAGTAAAGGTATACATAAAGAAGCAGAGGAGGAACATAAAAAACTTTAAGGGGGTGTGCTTTGTATTTGTTTGCGATGAAGATGAAAGGGTTCTACAAAGACAGGCAGCAGCAGGGGCTTGTCCTTACTGTGGAGGGATGATTCAAGCTGTGGATTTGGAGAGCCAGTGGAGACTCTGCTTTGTTCCGCTTTCTTTCAAGAAAAAACGTAAATATTATTGCACCATCTGCACTAGGCGTCTAGTTATCCAGTAATTATATTTCTTGCTATCTTTGTTTTATTCTCGCATCTATGTATGTAAGATCAATACCTTCAGCGCGGCTCATTGTTTTAAAATTGATTGAGTTCTTACTAATTTTTTAGATATATTCTAAACGATTAAATTATATGTGATTGAAATTTGATAAAACTTTATCTCTATATCCGATTAATAAAAATATAACACATATTACCTTATATAACTATAATTATTATTTTTAACCATAGTTAAAAAATTACTTGTATTTTAACAATTTCTTCGTAGTTATATTTGCAACCTTTTTTGGTTACTGCTAATTAGCTACAAGAATATCCTATGTTTGTCTTACCTGCAATATAATCCTAATAATGAGTCTGAGGAGGGTAATGTGTACGCATATTTTACCCCTACCTTGGAATAGAGAGGTTGTTTTCGATAGACATCATCGGCTCCCTCCCGACAAGAACTCCCCACCTTGCTCTTGGGGTGACTCGAACTCACAACCTCTTGGTTGGAAGCGGAGGGTGCTCACCACTAGCGCAACCCACTCTTGCCCCACAATTTATGCCAATTCTTTATATGTATGGCTTTATATTTGGATGCGGGTATTTCAAATCTAAGGACGTAACTAACGATGTTCGGTTATAAAAAGTTTAAATTTATCGTTCTAATAATATGTTGATAAAAAACAAATTAAATATATTAAAATTGTCACGACCCAATTTCCCTTATAGGACGCGATGGCGCCCAACGTCGCCGCTAAGCAAACCAACGGTGAACTAGCCATGTATTTATTTTCTTTAATAATTTCAAAAATAGTTAATTTTTACTTATTAAGTAAATGAGAAGTGGAAAACTATATTAAGGTAAGGCGTAAACCAATGAAAGAGCAAGACACGAGAAATAAATACCAAAATCCATGAAGGGTCTACTAGCATATTCCTAAGATCCGGTGTCACAAGTGTATGAGAAACTAGTATAATATACAAAACACCTATGCTACTATCTGAAACAAGATAGACAGAAAGTAAATACAAAAGAGAGACTGCGGGTGCTACAGAACAGACTCAGAGAGCAGCTCACCATTATGTCTCAGGATGACGGGGGTGCGCACCTGAATGAACACCAGATACACTTGCCTCAAATCCTGCACGATTAGTGCAAAAGTGTAGCGTGAGTACATAAATAACATGTACCCAGTAAGTATCCAATCTAACCTCGAAGAAGTAGTGACGAGGGGTCGACATTTACTACGGGCCAATAATATAAATACAAAAATTCTACATAGGCATAGAATACATGAATAATAAAAATAACACAATAACCAACAATGAATAAATGGTTCTTTAACTTATAATCAATTTAAAAGTCTCCAATTGACCCCGCTAACTTCAACAATTTCAGGCCATTAAATAAATTATAACATCTCAAGTCATAAAAATAATATCAAGTGTATTCGGGCTCGGAGTATTATCATGCACGATTTATGACGAGGTCGTACGATCCGATCCAAAATAATGTGTGCACTGCTGTGGGTCGAACGACACGAACCATAGATTCATCTATTATACTGCCGAGGCGAACGGCCCGCTCCCATGAGAGTAAAGAAGTTTACCTCGCTCGCGGAAGTACTTGAGACGCGACAGGACATGGATTTCTCAAAGTTATTATGTATTCCTCAATTCTTCCCAAAGTAATAAATTTAAATTGAAAATTTGCAACTTTAAAATCCCTAGTTTCAGCTCTATTCAAGACAATTAATATGCATAATAAACACAACAGTACAATTAAAGCATGATGTGGATCTAAGACTACCCGGACATATCGTGAAATATAGCTACGCAGGGAATCTCGTCACCTTGTGCGTACATAGCTCCCCACACAAGTAATGCACAACAAAAGGTACACCTAAGGGCAGTGACGAAGCTTGAAATTTCTCCAAGGATGTTCAAATTTTAAAAAAGTAAAACTTTTATGACAAAGGGTGTTCAATATGTGTTATATACCTCTAAAATATAATATTTTACCTATGTACACTGTGTAATTTTTCGACGAAGGGTGGTCAGTTGACCACCCTTATAACCATGTGGCTTCGCCACTGTCTAAGGGGATGAGTTCCCTCTTACAAGGTTAGGCTAGAGACTTACCTTGTTCTCAAGCTCACTTCCAGTCCACAAATCCGCTTTTAAGCCTCAACTTGGTGCCAATCAATCCGAAACTAGCCAAATGTTATATAAATTAATCAATACACACTCACTAGTTCATAATTTAGCCATTAGAGAAATTACCCAACCCAAATTGGAAGATCCTTAAAATTCACCCAAATTTTTGAAAATAACTGTTACCCATAACCTCACGAACTCAAATATATAATTTCTACCCAATTCTCTAATCATTGTCTTGGTTAAATCTCATTTTTATCAAAAACTAGGTTTCTTAACAATCTCCAAAATGTCCACATTTTACATTTAAAATCTATCCATAATCTATGTATTAAACTTACATTGGGTAGGAATGACTTACCTTCAATAGCTAGGTGAACACCCCTTTCCAAGAAACTCCAAAAATCGGCCAAGGAAATGAAAAATGAGAGAAAATGGCCTAAGCCCCATTTTTAAAACAAGTCACTGCCCAGGCATTCCTTTTTCGCGATCGCGAAAAAGACACCGCGATCGCGAAGGCAATCTGCCTAGGGCCTCGAAAAATGGCCATCGCGAACGCGAGGTCCCACACGTGAACGCGGGGTCCACTTCGCGAACGCAAAGAAGAAGGAGCTCACACCCCCGAGGCCCATGTCCCTACGCGAACACGGGCCTCCTCACGCGAACGCGGAGGCCACAGGTCCCAGACCTTCACAAACACGGGCAAGGGGTCGCGAATGCGTAGAGCAAAATCTCATCCCCCACATTTTGCTTCACCGTGAACGCGACACAGCTTTCGCGATCGCGGAGAAGGAAACCAGAACCAGCACACCAGAATTTTGGGACATAGCTATGGGCAGTCTGAAACTTATCCGAGCCACCCGAGACCCCGTCCAAATACTCCAACAAGTCCATAAATATAATACGGACCTGCTCGATCTCTTAAAACATAAAAAACAATATCAAAACTAAGAACTGCACTCCAAAACCAAATTGAATAAAATTATGAACTTCATGTTTTCAACTTGCTCTGAACGCGCCGAATCATACTTAGACTACTCGGAATGACACCAAATTGCGCGTGCAAGTCTTAATCACTATAGGAACTATTCCCAGGCTCGGAATCCCAAACGGACCTCGATAACACCAAAACCTACTCCAAAGCAAACTTAAAGAACTTGAAAACCTTCAATGCTCCAACTTTCATTATTAAGCACCGAAACGCTTCCGGGTCATCCGAAACCCGATCCGAACATATGCTCAAGTCCAAAATTGTCATATGAACCTATTGGGACCGTCAAATCCCGATTCCAAGGTCGTTTACTCAAAACGTTGACTCAAGTCAAACTTAATCATTTTAAGCCAATATTAAGGAACTAGGTGTTTTGATTTTAACCTGAACCCTTTCAAACCCGAACTAACAATCCCCACAAGTCATAAAAAAGTAAAAGCATATACGGGAAGTCTTATTTAGGGGAATGGAGATCTAGAAGGCAAAATGACTGGTCGGGTCGTTATATTCTCCACCTCTTAAACAAATGTTCATCCTCAAACGGGTCTAGAATCATACCTGGAGTGACGAATAGGTGTAGGTATCAATGTCCCCCTCGGTCTCCCAAGTCGTCGCCTCTAGTGGTTGACCCTTCCACTGAACCTTTACCGCAGAAATATTCTTGGACCTTAACTAGCAAACCTGCCTGTCAACAATGGCAACTAGCTCCTCCTCATAACCTAGGCTCTCATCTAGCTGAATCGTGCTGTAGTCTAACACATGCGACATGTCGGCATGATACTTTCGGAGCATAGACAACACAACATGGAAAACCAGATGAATTTTCGATAGATATGGAGGTAAGGAAAGCTCATAAGCAACCTCCCCAAATCTCCTCAATGCTAGACTGATAACTGTTATTATAAGCAAACTCGACCAAAGGAAAGAATCAATCCCTCTGCCCTCCGAAGTCAATGACACATGCCCTGAGCATATCCTCCAAGATCTGAACCGTCCGCTCCAACTGCCCGTCGGTCTGCGGATGAAAGGTTGTGCTGTGCTCTACCTGGGTCCCCAACTCACTCTGTACTGCCCTCCAGAAATGTGAAGTAAACTGAGGTCCTCTATCTGATATGATGGAAACATGCACACCATGCAAACTGAACAGTCTCCTGAATGTAAATCTGGGCCAATCTCTCTGAAGAATACATAGACACAACCGGAATGAAGTGTGCTAACTTGGTCAACGTGTCGATAATGACCTAAACTGCATCAATACACTCCAATTTCCACTCAGGTTTAACCATCTGCTGAAGTAGGCCACCTGGCCTCTGTTGCTCATACTTGACCTGCTGGCAATTTAGACTCTCGCCACATACTCAACTATGTCCTTCATCATAAGCCACCACCAATAATGCTTTCTTAGGTCGCTATACATCGTCGTAGCCCCTAGATGAATAGAATATCGAGAACTGTGTGCCTCCTCTAGAATCTTCTTCCTCAAGCCATCAACATTAGGAACACATAGGCGACCCTGGAGCCGCAGAACACTCACACCGATAACAACCTTCTTGGCACCACCCTATAGTACCGTCTCTCTAAGAACCAATAAGTGCGGATCGTCGAACTAACGAGCTTTGATCTGCTTGAATAATGAAGACTGAGCGACGACACATGCAAGAACTCGATTAGACTATGAAATATCCAACCTCACAAGTCTGTTAGCCAAGGAATGAATTTCCCAAGCCAATGGTCTCTCCTTTGCTGAAATAAATGCCAAACTACCCAATACTCTCAACCTTTCTGCTCAAAGCATCTACAACCACATTCGCCTTGACCGAATGATAAAGGATGGTGATATCATAATCCTTTAGTAACTCAAGCCACCTGTGCTGCCTCAAGTTGAGATCCCTCTGCTTGAACAATTATTGCAAGCTGTGATGGTCGGTGTAAATCTCGCAGGAGACCCCATAAACATAATGCCTCAAGATCTTGAGAGCATGAACTATCGTGGCCAACTCTAAATCATGTACATGGTAATGCTTCTCGTGGGGCTTCAGCTGACGTGAAGCATATGCAATAACTCGCCCCTCCTGCATCAATACACAACCCAGGCCAATACGTGAAGCATTGCAATACACTGTATACATCCCAGAACTAGAAGGCAACACTAATACCGGTGCTGAAGTCAATGCGGTCTTAAGCTTCTAAAATCTTGCCTCGCAATTATCGGACCATCCGAACGGAGCACCCTTCTCGGTCAATCTAGTCAAAGGTGTTGCAATAGATGACAAGACCTCCACAAACCGGCTATAATAACTTGCTAACCCCCAAGAAACTCCCGATCTCAGTCGCTGTGGTAGGATGAGGCCAACTCTAAACTACCTCGATCTTCCTGGGATCTACTTTAATACCCTCGCCTGATACAACATGCCCCAAGAATGCCACAGAATCTAACTAGAACTCACACTTGGAGAACATAGCATATAGCTTCTGTTCCCGCAAGGTCTGAAGCACCACTCTCAAGTGATGCTCGTGCTCCTCCATGCTACGCGAGTAGATCAATATGTCATCAATGAAGACAATGACAAATGAGTCAATATATGTCCTGAACACCCGGTTCATCAAATCCATAAATGTCGTTGGGGCATTGGTCAAACCGAAGGATATCACTAGAAACTCATAGTGGCCATATATAGTCCAAAAAGCTGTCTTCGGAATATCCGAATCACGAATCTTTAACCGATGATACCCCGATCTCAAGTCGATCTTAAAGAACACCCCGACACCCTACAACTGGTCAAACAAATAATCAATACACGACAACATGTACTTTTTCTTAGTGGTAACTTTTTTCAACTGGCGGTAATCAATGCACATTCGCATAGTCCCATCTTTCTTCTTCACGAACAACACCGGTGCACCCCAAGGTGACACACTCGTTCTGACGAATCCCTTTGCTAGTAACTCCTCAAGTTGTTCTTTCAGCCCTTTTAACTCTTTCGGATCCATGCGGTATGGTGGAATAGAGATAGGCTTGGTACCTAGAGCCATGTCAATAAAGAAATCGATATCACGATCTGGTCGCATGCCTGGTAGATCAGAAGGAAACACATCGGAGAACTCACGGACCACGGGCACTAAATCAATCATCGGAGTCTCTACAACCATATCCCGAACATAAGCTAGATAAGCCAAATATCCCTTCTCGATCATGTGTCGAGCCTTCATAAAAGAGATAACCCAACTAGATGTACCAACAAATGAACCCTTCCACTCCAATCTAAGAAACTCCGGTGTCGCCAAAGTAACAGCCTTGGCATGAAAATCAAGGATAGCATGATTTGGAGACAACTAGTCCATGCCCAGGATGATCTCAAAGTCGGTCATATTAAGCAACAAAAGATCCGCTCTAGTCTCAAAACCACAAAAAGTCACGATACAGGACCGATAGATCTGATCCACAACAATAGAATCACCCACTGGCGTGGACACATAAACAAGAGTACTCAATGAATCACGAGGAATACCCAAAATATGAGCAAACAAAGATGAAACTTATGGATATGTAGACCCTGGATCAAATAATACCGAAGCATCCCTACCCCAGACAAAAATAATACATGTGATCACTGCATCTGAGGCTACTATATTTGGTCTGGCTGGAAAAGCATAGAACCTAGTTGGAGCGCCAACTGACTGGCCTTTATCTCTAGGACGGCCTCTACCCACATGCCCTCCGCCTCTGGGAGGCCTGACGACTGGTGCAGCTGCTGGTGCGGTAATTATAAGTTGATGACCCTACTGTACTGCCTTGCCCCAAAGTCTGGGACAAAACCTCTTCATGTGGCCAAGATCCCCGCACTCGAAATAACCCCTCGGAATGGTGGATTGCTGATATGAAGTCTGACCCTGATGGCCTAAATACCTACTGGAGGAACCCTGAATAGCTGGTAGACGGTAGGAGCTCTCTAGAATGGCGCTGAAATAGGGCCATACTAGAGCACCCCGAGAAGATAGCGGTGCTGGATATGTGGGCCTACTACGCTGACCCCTCACGAACTGACTTCTGCCCCAGACGGAGCACCACTGAACCCTCTAGAATATTAAAACCGCTTATCCCCCGGCGTCTGCTCTCGGCTCCGCTGACGAAGACCCTCGATCCTCCGAGCTATCTCCACAACCAACTCGTAAGAAGTCCCCATCTCAACCTCTCGGGCCATAGTGGCCTAGATACCTGAGTGCAAACCCGCAACAAACCTCTACACTCTCTATGCATCGATGGGGAGTATCATAAGTGCATGGCAAGACAACTCAGAGAATCTCGCCTCATAGTCGGTCACCGACATCTAACCCTGGTGGAGATGCTCGAACTGAAATCGCAAATCTTCCCTCTGAGGAGAACCTGCTGGTCTGCCGAGAAGATAGGACTGCCACCATCTACGAGCCCTGCCCTCCAGCTAAAAGGTGGTAAAGTCCACCCCGTGGGAATCCAATATCCCCATGTTGTGCATTCTATCCCTGCAATGATCAATAAAGTCCTGGGGGTCCTCATATCGCTCACCTCTAAAAGCAGGAGGATGTAGCCTGGTCCATCTATCCAGTAGGTTCTGCGGCTTGCCGACCACGGCTGGTCGGGGCACTAGTATAGTCGCTGCAACTGGCTGAGCTCCGCCCACGGGTAGTGTTCTCAGGGTCTGATATATGGCAGCTACCCTTGAGTCTGAGCGGTAGGGGTCTGTGCTTCCCCTCCCGCCTAACTGGGTCTGCTGGAAATAAACCAGCTTGTGTCATAGAATCCAAGAACCGCAACATACGGCCCATGACCTCCTGGAATCCTGGTGCAGACATGAAATCTACTAGGGTCGGCTCCGCTGCGGGCACCTCGCCCTGCTCCTCAATAACAGGATCCCCCACTGGATCCTCTGGTGGCACAACTGGAGCAACTCTAGGATGCCTTCATCCTCTACCACGAGCTGGAGCCCTCCCTCGACCTCTAGCAATAGGGGAGCAGCTCCTCCATGGTCGGGCACATCTACCATGCGCGTTCTCACCATCTGTGAGAGAATAAGAAAAAGATACTTAGCACAACATCAATTGCATGATAGGAGATGAATATTGCGGAGAAAAGCCTACTTACTTGCTCTTAAGAGTAGTTTCTTAACACCCTATAGCCTCTCGAAGATAAGTACGGACGTCTCCGCACCGATCCGCAAGACTCTATTAGGCCTGCTCATGTCTTGTGAGACCTACCTGAACCTAGTGCTATGATACAATGTTATCACGATCCAATTTTCCTTATAGGCCGTGATGGCACCCAACATCGCCGCTAGGGCAAGCCAATAGTGAACTGGCCATGTATTTATTCTTTTTAATAATTTCAAAATAGTTAATTTTTATTTATTAAGTAAATGAGAAGTGAAAAATTATAGTAAAGTAAGGTGTGAACCAGTGAAAGAGGAAGATACGGGAAATAAATACCAAAAACCATGAAGTGTTTACTAGCATATTCCCAAGACCCGGTGTTACAAATATATGAGCAACTAGTAGAATATATAAAATACCTATGCTATTGTCTGAAATAAGATAAGCAGAAATTAAATACAAAAGAGAGACTGCGGGTGCTGCAGAATGGACTCAGAGAACAACTCATCACTATGCCTCAGGATGATGGGGGTGCGCGCCTGAATGAACGCCAGATGCACCTGCCTCAGATCCTGCATGATTAGTGCAGAAGTGTAGCGTGAATACATAAACAACATATACCTAGTAAGTATCCAGTCTAAACTCAAAGAAGTAGTGACGAGAAGTCGACATCGACACTTACTACGGGCCAGTAATATAAATACAGAAATTCTACATAGGCATGGAATACATGAATAATAAAGATAACACAATAACCAACAATGAATAAATGGTTCTTTAACTGATAGTCAATTTAAAAGACTCCAATTGACATGCGCTAACTTCAACAATTTCATGCCATTAATTAAATTATAATCTCTCAAGTCATAAAAATAATATCAAGTGTATTCGGGCTTCGAGTATTATCACGCACGGTTTATGCTGAGGTCATACGGCCCGATCCAAAATACTGTGTGCACTGCCGAGGGTCGAACAACATGAATCATAGACGCATCTATTATACTGCCAAGGCGAACGACCCACTCCCATGAGAGTAGAGAAGTTTACCTCACTCGCGGAAGTACTTGTGACGCGAGAGGACATGGATTTCTCAGAGTTATTATGTATTCCTCAATTCTTCCCCAAATAAGAAATTTAAATTGAAAATTTGCAACTTCAAAATCCCTAGTCTGAGCTCTGTTAAAGACAATTAATATTCATAATAAATACAACAGTACAATTAAAGCATGGTGTGGATCTAAGACTACCCGGACATACCATAGTATATAACTACGCACGGACTCTCGTCACCTCATGCGTACGTAGCTCCCCACACAAATATTACACAACAAAGGTACACCTAAGGGGATGAGTTCCCTCTTACAAGGTTAGGCAAGAGACTTACCTCGTTCTCAAGCTCACTTCTGGTCCACAAATCCGCTCTAAAGCCTCAACTTTGTGACAATCAATCCGAAACTAGCCAAACATTATATAAATTAATCAATACACACTCACAAGTTCATAATTTAGCCATTAGAGAAATTACCCAACTCAAATTGGACGATCCCTAAAATTCACCCCCAGACACGAGTGCCCGGATTCCGAAAACATTTGAAGATAAATGTTACCCATAATCTCACGAACTCAAATAGATAGTTTCTACACAATTCCCTAATTATTTTCTTGGTTAAATCCCAGTTTTATCAAAATCTAGTTTTTTTCACAATCTCCAAATTTCGATATTTTACATGTTAAAATCTACCCATAATCTATGTATTAAACTTACATTAGGTAGGAATGACTTACCCTCAATAGCTAGGTGAACACCCCTCTCCAAGAAACTCCAAAATTGGCCAAGGAAATGAAAAATGAGGGAAAATGGCCTAAGTCCCATTTTTAAAACAAATCATTCCCCAGGCATTCTTTCTTCGCGATCGCGGAAAAGCCATCGCGATCGTGAAAGAAATCTTGCCAGGGCCCCAGAAAATGGCCATTGTGAACGTGAGATCCCACATGCGAATGCGGGGTCCAGCTCACGAATGCGAAGAAGAAGGAGCTCACCCCCCCTCCCCGGCCCATGTCCCTACGCGAACGCGGGCCTCCTCACATGTATGCGGAGGCCACAGGTCCCAGACCGTCACGAACGTGAGCAAGGGGTTGCGAATGCATAGAGAAAAATCTTATCCCCCACTTTTTCCTTCTCCGCGAACGCGACACAGCCGTCGCGATCGCGAAGAAGGAAACCAGAACTAGCACACCAGATTTTTGGGACTTAGCTCCGGACGGTCAGAAACTCACCCGAGCCCCCCAGCACCCTATCCAAATGCACCAACAAGTCCATACCCATAATACGAACTTGCTCGAATGCTCAAAATACGAAAACCAACATCAAAACTAAGAACCGCACTACAAAACCAAATTGAATCAAATTATGAACTTCAAGTTTTCAACTTGCTCCGAACGTGCCGAATCATACTTAGATTACTCGGAAAGACACTAAATTTTGCGTGCAAGTCTTAAATCTCCATATAGAACTATTTCCAGGATCGAAATCCCAAACGGACCTCCATAATGCCAAAACCTACTCCAAACCAAAGTTAAAGAACTTGAAAACCTCTAATGCTCCAACTTTCAATATTAAGCGCCGAAATGCTTCCGGGTCATCCGAATCCGGAGCCGAACATAATTCCAAGTCCAAAATCGTTATACGAATATATTGGAACTATCAAATCCCGGTTTCGAGGTAGTTTACTCAAAACGTTGACTCAAATTAAATTTAACCATTTAAGCCAATGTTAAGAAACTAGGTGTTCCGATTTCAATGCTAACCCTTCCAAACCCGAACTAACCATCCCCGTAAGTCATAAAACAGTAAAAGCACATGCGAGAAGTCTTATTTTGGGGAACAGAGATCTAGAAGGCAAAACAACAGGTCGGGTCGTTACAAAAATTATATCTTAAGTTAATCCGTTGCCCTTTTAAAATTATGTTAGGTTCCGTGAATGGGTGTTAATGGAAATGAAAGAGGCACCTTTTGAATTGCACATCTTCATCTCACCCTTTCATTGTCTATAAATTTAGATGCTTGGCCTCATTTTTTAGATATAGAAACATTTGAAAACTTCTCCTCTTCTCTACATTATTGCACCGTTTTTTCAATAAACAAAGTGTCAAGTGTGATTTGCTCCGTTTGTTGAGTTCGCTAAAATTCTGCAATTTCGATTGCCAGTATTACATAATAGTTTTTCCGTTCTATCATAGGAGGAGGTAATCCATAACCTTGGGCAACAATGAGGGATTAAATTCCTTAAGGACACACAAGCAACTTGAGGGCTCAGAAATTATTTTATGTTTTATTTTATTGAACTAACATTTCTTTACTTCTCTGATTTTCTTGTTTCGAACAGTGATTCTAACAATCTTAAGGAATTTATAGTTTCATCACTAGTCATCGCTAAGACTGAACTATCAATGAATTCACCGACTATCATATCAATATCCACTAAGGATTGGTGGGGATTAATAATTATATCATTTAGACATTACATCTAACCTTGATTTTTGTCATGCATAAGCTAAAAGCCCCCCATATTTTAAATATTTCATCAACGTATCATCCATATATAATCAAATAATGACTATATGATTTGAATTATTCTTAACGTAAACACATTTGTTTACACTCATTAATTGTGAAACCATTTGACGATATTATTTGGTCAAATCTCGCATGTCATTGTTTGGGTACTTATTTTAGTCCATAAAGAGACTAAATAATTATATACGCTTTTTTTTCTTTTTCAGGAACCACAAACCCTTCAGGTTGTTCCATGTAAATTTCATCCTCTAAATCTTAATTTAAGAAGGTTGTCTTCACATTCATTTGATGAATTTCAAGACCATACACTGTAGCCAATGCTACTACCATCTATATGTACGTGATACTCATAACTGACGAGTATGTATTAAAATAGTCAAAGCCTTCTCGTTCTCTATATCCTTTGACAATAGGCCTTGCCTTATACATGTCAATACTGCTATCATCTTTTATTTTCCTCTTGAGAATGTTTATTCCCTGGAGTAAGATCAACTAACTCTCAAATATGGTTATTTAATATAGATTCTATCTCACTATTGACTGCTTCTTTCCGAGGAAGACATAACTTCTTTTAAAGTTTGAAACTCATTTTCCAACAAGAATGTCATAAAATCTGATTCAATGAAAGTAATTGTCCTTTGATGCTTACTAAGTCTTGGATTCACCTCATTAGGTATACTTTCCTTTGCTTCTTCACGAGGTTGCTTAGATATTTCACTAGACGACTCACATTCCTTTTTATATGGATAAATATTCTCAAAGAATTCAGCATTATCTGATTCGATCACTGTATTAATATGAATCTCGGAATTTTCTGATTTATGAACCAGAAAATGATATGCCTTACTTTTTGTTGGATATCCTATGAAAATGCAATCAATAATTTTCGGTCCGATCTTTACCCTTTTGGGTTTAGAAACTTGCACTTTAGCCAATTACCCCCTACACTTAAAAATATTTTAAGTTGGGCTTTTTTTCTATTTTTCATATGGAATGGATTGTGTTTTTCTGTGGTAATTCGATTGAGTATTCGGTTAGCTGTAAAAATAACCGGTGAAGTTTTTAATCTTCAAATGCATCTGACATAACCAAAACTAATACACGGTGAAGTATTTAATCTTCAAACTGAGCAATATTTAATACAACCAGATCTTACAAAAGGTGAAATTTTTAATCTTCAAACCGAGCAATATATGACACAATCAAATTTAATAAACGGTGAAGTTTTTAATCTTCAAACCGAGTAATAAATTGTAGTACAAAATCACTAAGATTTTATTCTCCAAAGCGAGTAGAAAGTCACTTAGACTTTACTCCGTCAAATGAGTAGATTGTCACAAAGACTTTAATCTCACTAGGTAGAAAATCACGCAGATTTTAGCCTCAGAGCAGTAGTAAAAATTCACAAAGAGTTTATTCTCCATAACGGGAGTAGAAAATCACGAGGATTTTATTCTCCAAAATAGGGGTAGAAAATCACAAGTATTTTAATTCTTTCTTTCAAATGGCTTTCCAACTAAACCAGTATAACCCCTAAATATGTCAACAGTTTGATAAGATTTTTCTTATCAAACAAACATATGTAATATCTAGATCCACATACAAAATATCATCTTCATGATCTCAAAATAATTTTCAAGTATTAATGTAAGTCTAATTTAAATTTTACAAAGCATGAAAATAATTTTTCATATTTTATATATATATATATATATATAATAT
>AWOL01S0027536.1:101945-122960 GCA_000715115.1 Nicotiana otophora | reverse complement strand
TATATATATATATATATATATATATATATATTTTATGCATGCTTCCAAATTGTATAACCAACTAATTAGTTTCACAGCATGCAAATAGAATATAATTTTTGAGATCATCACATTATCTGCCCTAACATTTATAAAATCTGATTTCAGAAATCACATAGAGCAAATAAATTTTAACAATAATAGAGTCAAGAAAGTAGAACCGAGATTTTGCTGCCACCTTTCTCTTTGATGCAATCAATGAAGAAAGAAACCAACCAGTTGCAATGTCATTTCTATTATTTTGCAAGTAAAATTGAGTGCGAAATTCCCTTTTTCTGTTTTTTCTTTCTTCGTCAATCAAGAAATAGACGGCACATGAATGAACAACTTCTCGTCTATATCTGTAATATACATTTCCTCAATTTATTCTTCTAACATTGGCTTTGCCTATCGTAAGTGTAAATCGTTTGATCTCGTACGGAGACCACCACCTTGTATTTTCTTTGAAATTCTTCCAAGTCGTGTCATAAATGAACTTTTCTATGTCATAAGTTCTATTTTGCTTCTGCAATTTTCTTTGTCAAAATTGACACATCTCTGATCCATGCCCTTGGAAAATTGAACAACTATAAACACTAACGTTATGGACCAATTTTGAATCTGATTTCTTCTAGTAACCGGAATGTTTACATAAACCAATGTTCGAAACAAATTAGTTAGGTGTCTCTCTGAATTTACTTGTATACAAATAGAGAGTAAATTGGTTATGGACATGCGCCAGGACTATAATTTGAAATATAAAGCTTTAAAGATACTGATCAGACCAATAGACTTCTGTTATTTTCAATTTTTTTCATAATTTGATTCAATTTAGAGTGTTAGACACTGAACACGTACACACTTTTGAAAAAGGTCATCTTGGTTCTTGCGAAGTTGCAAAAAATGTCCAACATAAGAAAAGCATATATGAATAATGGAATGATAGAATGGGTTAATTGAAGAGTCCTTTTCCAAACTTGTCTTTTGGAAAGACACCAAAAGAAAAATAAAAAGATCCATTCGTTCTTTTCTCCGAAAGATTTCGTTAGGACTTGATGCTTTCAGTTGTCACTCTCACCATCAGTTATTGGAGTTTTGAACTGATCTTGCCTTTGATCTTTCTTGCCACGCACAGAGAGCATCTTTCTTGCCACGCACAGAGAGCAGTGGTAGGCCAAATTGTCACTAGATAAAAAAAGCTTTGATTTGTGATTACGGGGCTTTCTTTATAGATAAGTGAAGCCACGACATTACGGTATATACGATAAATAATAGTATTCTTCTTTTTCTATTCTTATTGTGAGGGTTATTTTTTCAACTATGCATATAAATATCTGTAATTTATACTTAAAGTTATCTCTGTTAATTCATATGTCATGCATATAGTATTTAATGATACACAAAATAAGTCAAGAATCTACTTGCATGTGCCATAAATTTTAGTACTCCATAGTTTGACTTATCTACTCCTAAAGTTTCATCTTCTTCCGGTCCGATCCCTTGGTCTTATATATTTTTAATTTATATCACAAAGATCTATAAAAAAAAAATTTAAAAAAAAACCGTTACGAAAAAATCCATAAATTAGCCATTCAAGCTAGAAGAACATAAATAACTACTTATCAGAATAATTAATTTGAAAAAAGAAAAATATTTCTCAGAACAAGGTATAAAATGGACAGAAAAATTCGGCTTGCTATTGCTAACGGAAACACCTTCACTTTAGGAGGATCCCTAGACACAAATACCTAATGTAGACAATAAATTACGTCGAGAAAATAAAATCGAGACCGAAAAATATTGCAACAATTGTTGTATTTGATTTCAAATAATTTGAGTGTACAATCTCTATGAATCATCTGATTCTTATTTCTAATAGTAATAAATTCAAGGGGCTTTGAGCTTGATCTTGAATTTATATTTGTTTCCACGAACGATGATCTTGAATTCAACTAGCACGACCTTTGATTTGAACGCGTACTCATTGAATCTTGATTTGTTCTTCGTTCTTGAGCTTGAACTTGATTGCTTGAAGCTTGAAACTTGTAGAGAAATTTGCGGCGTTTGATCCACGAGCTCTCTCTTGCTTCTTGTTATAACTTCTGGTCTCTTTTCTGGGTTATGAAGACCCCTATTTATAGTTGTAGGAGGGAAGAGTATGATAAGAACAAACTCTTTCTGACCAATCAAATCGAAGCGTGACAAGGTCGCATTTGATTGGCCAGAACATGTCACTTGCACACGTGGTGCGATTTCATTAGCCTTTTAATGTGACTTGGCATGCCTTGTCATTTTGACACATGGCATGATTCCATTGGCTCTTCTGTTTGACTTTGCGTGTAACGTCATTTGACACGTGGCAGTGGGCCTCTAAGAAGTTGTCTTCTTGGGCCTAATAAAGTGGGCTCATCATTCATAGCCCAATTAAATGGGCTAGCCCAATGGATTAAGACTTATTTATTTAATCCATACATATTGGACTTATATAATTAATTCAATTATATTAGCCCATAATATTTATTCGAACTAATATATTTAACATATAGTCCAAATATTTTTATTGAATTTAAATTCAATAAAATTTAAATGCTTACAAATGCCCCATACTTCAAGTCTTATATGGATATTAAATCATTACGACTAGGCCTGACCTTTTGTGTTTGAACTTCCAGAAAGACGTAGCTCATGCAATCCATTTTTAACGCATGGTTGGTACTTGAAATGTTCGTTTGCGATACTTTTGTATCAAAACATATTTGATTACAAATATGGATGATTGACGTCACCCTTGGCAGGAGAATTTGAACTTTGCCAAAAATTCTTCCTTTTGCTTTATTAGAAAATTATTTCTTTCCAATTCCAATAATTAAATTTGAGTATGTGTCATGCATCTTGTTATTGCACATATTTTGATTTTAGCTCTAGCATTGCCACAAATTTACTCTTATTTAATTGATGAAGAAGCTCCCATCCATATGCCATGTAGGATTTCCCTTTCTTCACACCTTAATATTTGCCTTAACTTAAGGCAAACTCTTTGCCTTTGGAAAAGAGTTCCAACGCCTACCACTAAGCCAACTCCTAGTAGGAGAGTAATCGTGACAATTAGGCGGAGGCAAAAGCTTTCCCACATCGAATCACGTATTATTAACGTCTCCTTCCAACAATCTATATAAACCCCTATGCTCGTATTTGTTGAGCATCAATTCGTAATATTTGCAAGCCATATGGAGTCTAGTTTTGTGAACTCGGAAGCATTGATGCGAAGGTAATTTCTTCTTCTTTTCTTATGCTTTTCTTCCTTTGTTGCTTTTGTTTCCTTTTATTTTGTAGGTCAAACAAGAAGTATATGTTCTTGCTTAACGAGATAATCCATGTATGAAGAAGACAATTTTAGGGTACTCATCACGACCCGAATATTGGAGAGATGACTCTCATGGCCCAATTATCGTAGAGATTACTCTCAATGTGGCTCGACTATCGAAGATATTACTTTCAATGTGGCTCGACTATCGAAGATTTTACTCTCAATGTGCCTCGACTATTGGAGAGATTACTCTTAATATGCCCCGACTATTAGAGAGATTACTATCAATATGCCCCGACTATCGGAGAGATTACTCTCAATGTGCCCGACTATCAGAGAGATTACTCTCAATGTGCCTCGACTATCGGAGAGATTACTCTCAATGTGCCCGACTATCAGAGAGATTACTCTCAATGTGCCTCGACTATCGGAGAGATTACTCTCAATGTGCCCGACTATCAGAGAGATTACTCTCAATGTGCCTCGACTATCGGAGAGATTACTCTCAATGTGCCCGACTATCAGAGAGATTACTCTCAATGTGCCTCGACTATCGGAGAGATTACTCTCAATGTGCCCGACTATCAGAGAGATTACTCTCAATGTGCCTCGACTATCGGAGAGATTACTCTCAATGTGCCCGACTATCAGAGAGATTACTCTCAATGTGCCTCGACTATCGGAGAGATTACTCTCAATGTGCCCCGACTCATGGAGATATTACTCTAAATGTGCCCCGACTATCAGAGAGATTACTCTCAATGTGCATCGACTATCGAAGAGATTACTCTCAATGTGCATCGACTATCGGAGAGATTACTCTTAATGTGCCCCGACTATCAGAGAGATTACTCTCAATGTGCCTCGACTATCGGAGAAATTACTCTCAATGTGCCCCGACTATCGGAAAGATTACTCTCAAGAGACTTACATGTCCACCTTAAGATTGGAAAATATAGTTTTCTTTTAAGGACAAACTCACGAAGAGACCAACTTAAGGTGCAAAGGGACTTATATGTCCACCTTAAAATTAGAAAGTTATAGTTTGCTTTTAAGAAAACATCCACGAAAAGGCCAACTTAAGGTACAAAGGAACTTATATGTCCACCTTAAGATTGGAAAGTTATAGTATTCTTTTAAGGACAAACCCACGAAGAGGCCAACTTAAGGTGCAAAGGGACTTATATGTCCACCTTAAGATTGGAAAGGTATAGTTTCCTTTTAAGGACAAACCCATGAAGAGGGAAACTTAAGGTGAAAAGGGACTTATATGTCCACCTTAAGATTGGAAAGTTATAGTTTTCTTTTAAGGACAAACCCACGAAGTGGCCAACTTAACGTGCAAAGGGACTTATATGTCCACCTTAAGATTGGAAAGTTATAGTTTCCTTTTAAGGACAAACCCACGAAGTGGCCAACTTAACGTGCAAAGGGACTTATATGTCTACCTTAAGATTGGAAAATTATAAAGCTTCAACTCGAAGACTTCGTGGACTTGACGACATTGACTTGAATATTTGGAAACTTTGAAGATTTGACGGACTGTGCAGACTTCAACTTGAAGAGTGGCTAACGTGAAGACTTCAACTTGAAGAGTGGCGAACATGAAGACTTCAACTTGAAGACCGACAGACTTGAAGATTTCAACTTGGAGACTGACGGACTTGAAGTCTTCAACTTGGAGACTTGGAGGGTTTAAACATTTCAACTTGAAGAGCAGCAAACTTGAAGACCAGAGGACTTAAAAATTTGGTGAACATGAAGACATAGTAAATCCGCAAATACTTGATAGCCTCTTAAAAGACTATAATCGCCCTATTGAAGACACTGGTTTATCATGAATGCTTGCCCCCTCTAAGTCATATGAGATCTAAAGTTCAAAAGAAGAATGAAATTTCACCCTGATTTTCAAGTGTTGTTTGAATGAATTACTTCTATCATACTTCATTTGGACAACGACTAGGGCAATATGTATCTTTTGAACTTATGCAACTGAACTTACAATAAAACTCTAAGCTACCTACGTACCTCGGTGAAGAGGATCAAGTCATACTGTAGTTCAGAATGGGTGATTTTGTTTTTCTCTTTTTTTTTGTTTTTAAATTTTTTTTATGTCCTAACTTTTTCCTAGGCCGCCCCTTTCGAGGTTTGAAACCTAGCAGACTCTTTATTTTTACGTCCTAACTTTTGCCTACGCCGCCTCTTTCGAGGTTTTCAACCTAGCAAACCTTTTTTTTTTGGTGGGCCGTACACAGTTTAGACTCATGAGGGCTAGGAGTGTAGGAACATGAAGTTTAGGCTCATGCGTCAAGGAGCGTTACAACTTCAAGGATAATACTTCTTCAAAAACTTTTCATTGATAGGGCCGATTCTCATGACATCTGCATCAACTAGCTTGTAAGTCCCACTTGAATAAGCTTCTTATACGACATATGGCCCATCCCATTTTAAAGTGAACTTCCCTACAGGTTTATGGGAAGTAATTATGGGTCTTCGTACGGCAAGGACTTGATCTCCTACTTGAAAGGATCTCGAGAAAACTCTTTTATTGAAGGCGCGAGACAATCGAGCTTGATAACATTCAAGACTCTGTTGGGCTTCCAAACTCTTCTCATCAAGAGCCTCCAACTCTGCTAATCGAAGTCGGGCATTTTCTTCATCAGTAATCCCTTCTTGGATAGCCAGTCGTAATGAAGGTATTTGACGCTCGAGTGGCAAGATGGCTTTGACTCCATAAATGAGTGAATAAGGAGTCGCTTTTGTTGGCGTGCGGTGAGTCGTCCTATATGCCCATAGAGAGTCTTCCATACGGTCATTCCAATCTCGTTTGAATTTGGAGACAACTTTCTTTAACAAGTTGCATAGAGTTTTGTTGAATGCCTCAGCTAGACCATTGGCGTCCGCATTGTACATCGAAGCGTTACGTTGCTTGAAGCCAAAAAGATCACAAATCTTGTTCATCAATCTATTATCGAATGGCTTTCCATTATCCGTTATTATGTAACGAGGAATGCCAAAGAGATGCAGCCAAGATGTATAGGTGCCCATCAGAGAACTTTGGCAGTGGTCCAATAACATCCAATCCCCAAGTGTCAAACGGCCAGGATGCCACAGTCGGGTGCAACACTTCAGGAGGTTGATGAATAAAATTTGCATGGAATTGACAAGCCTTGCATCTTCGAACGTAGTCCAAGCAATCGTTTAACATCGTTGGCCAATAATATCCCATCCTTTTTATATGGAAGTGGAGCTTTGGTCCAGACTGATGTGACCCACATACCCAGAATGTGCCTCTTGCAAAGCTTGGAGTGCTTCTTCTTCCCCTAAGCATTGCAAGAGTACTCCCTCGAATGACCTTCTGTATAGAGTATCTTTGTAGTAAAGGAAGCGAGGTGCACGGCGACGAATTTCAGTCCTTCTCCTCAAATTTTCTGGAAGTATCCCATAGCTTAGGCAATCGATAATGGGTTGTCTCCATTCTTCTTTCTCAGCTTCAGAAACAACGATAAGATGCTTGAGTTCATTTCCTTCACCTTCAACCTCATTTGGCGGCGGTACTACCCAGTTTTGGCAGATAGTAACTTGCACTTGATCAGGCAGAGTTAACGATGAAGCTAGGGCAGCTAAAGCATCAACCTTCTTGTTTTCTTTCCTTGGCACATGTTGAATAGTCACGTCACCGAACCATCCCATTAATTTTTAGCATAATCATGATATGGGCGTAGTTCAGGTTTCTTGACCTCGTAACTACCTAAAAGCTGGTTGATCACCAACTGAGAGTCACCAAAGACTTGCAATTGCAACCGCTTCATTTCGATAGCCATTTCAAGCCCAAGTATTAGCGCTTGATACTCAGCAACGTTGTTAGAGTAGAGTTGCGTCAACGTAAAAGAGTAGGGCAGAACTTCACCTTGAGAAGTGACAAATACTATACCAGCACCAGCACCAGCTCCTCCGCAATGTGCAACACCATCAAAGTACATCTTCCATGGAGGTTGAACTTCAATGACCATTGCGCCCTCATCAGGCAGTTCATCAGTTAGCTCCTAATCATCAGGTATAGAGTGATCTGCCAAGAAGTCTACCAATGCTTGTCCTTTCACAACCTTTTGAGGGATGTACAAAATTCGAATTGTTGAAATTGGAGATACCATCTCGCTAGTCGATCACTAAAAATAGGTTTTGACATCAGGAACTTGATGGGATTTGCTTTAGAAACAAGACGAACAAGATGAGCTTGAAAGTAGTGCTTTAACTTTTGAATTAAGAAAACTAGAGCCAAACACAACTTTTCAATTGGCGAATAATTCAGCTCGTTTGGTCTCATCATCCTGCTCAAGTAGTAAAGAGAGTTTTCTTTCCCCTCACTATTTTCTTGGGGAAACAATGCTCCAACAGACCTTTCTTGTGCTGAAATATATAGTATCAATGGCTTTCCAAGTATAGGGGCTGCTAAAATCGGAGGCTTCATCAAGTAGGATTTAATGCTCTGAAAGGCATTGCTACACGCTTGGTCCCATTTGAAAGGGACACGTTTCTTTATAAGGCGACTGAATGGTTGGCACCTCCCAGCTAGGTTTGAGATGAATCTCCTAAGGTACGCTAAATTTCCTTGCAGACTTTTCAATTCGTGAATATCCTGAGGCTCGGGCATTTTTAAGATTGTATCTACTTTGGCTTGACCAATTACAATCCCTCAATGTCGGACAATGAAACCAAGGAACTTTCCGGAAGTAACTCCAAAGTCACATTTCAATGGATTCATCCTAAGTTGGTACCTCCGGAGCAACTCAAACACCATTCTCAAGTCTTTCAAGTGGTCGCCTCTCTTTCTTGATTTTACCACCAAGTCGTCCACCTAGCACGCGACATTTTTGTGTAGAAGGTCTTCAAAAATATTCTGCATAGCCCTTTGATAAGTAGCACAAGCGTTCTTCAAGCCAAAAGGCATTACCCTGTAGTAATAAATACCCTTGGGGGTGCGGAATACAGTCAGCTCTGCATCTTTTGGTGCCATACGAATTTGGTTATAGCCTGATGAACTATCCATAAACGACATTGCCTCATACCCAGTAGTAGCATCGATCATCAGCTCTAGAATAGGAAGCGGGAATTCATCTTTGGGACATGCATTGTTGATATCCCTAAAGTCGACGCACACTCGAATCTGACCATTCTTCTTCCTTAAAGGGACAATACTTGAAACCCATGTTGGGTATTTAACTGCACAAATAAAGCCAGTTTCGATGAGTTTGTTAACTTTGGTTTCAATCAAGGGAACCAAGTCCAGCCTAAAGTGCCTTTGGGCTTGTTTAACATGGCAAGCACCATTCTTGACGGCAAGGTGATGGACTGCTACTTTCGGGTCCAAGACATGCATCTCTTTGTAGCTCCAAGCAAATACATCCCTGAACTCCTTGAGTAACTCAATATAAGGGCCTTCTTCATCCACTTCTAGTAAAGCACTTAGGTAGGTGGGTCTTGGTTCTTCATCGGTGCCAAGGTTAACTTCTTTTAAGGCATCAACTATAGTCTTCACTCCTTCTTCAAGTTCAGGTGGAGCATCTTTTGCATATTCATCTTCTTGAGGGTCCCCAACGTTGAAGGATATGTGATAACACGGTGAAACATCGTCCAATTTCTCGTCATCCTCCATTAGAGATAAAACACCATGCCCGCCTTGTGCAGTAACATGATACGAAGAACCCACACTTTCTCCGTCTTCATCACGTTATTTAGTGTAGACCATAGTGTATGGCTTCACCTTCAGTACCTCATCACACAAAACCATGACTTTTGTTTGTCGCTTCATTCTAGAAGGAACCAAACTTTGGAAATCTTTAGAGATCTTCTGAATTTTGGGCAAAGCGGCTATTTTTGTATTTTGATAATTTCTTTGGAACTTATTCCCCTTCTTTAATGGACCCAATCTCTCAAATACAGAAGTTCTCATAATTGAGTTTCCAAGTCGATCAAAGACAGAAGGCCTGTTAGAAGCGGCAAATTCGTCTTCTACAGTGATATAATTGCTACTCGCCCATTCTTATGGAGATGTGCACTGGTGACAGTTGCTTGTATACCAAACCTTCATGTGGTTGCCTCGTCGCATCTTCTGATGGGAGCTTCCCAAATTTGACAGCTCATTGGGATTGTATCCAACTTTTGCAAATAGCCTGTAAGCATTAGGATCAAAACCTTCATCTGTTCGCTTTGTAGGGAGTGCCATATTCTGCAAATGATTTTGGGCTACAAACCATGCAAGTGGCTTTGAGGACAACTTTACTGCCTCAATTCGTTTTACAGGAAGAGTTAACTCCTTTAGCATGTTAGTTTGGATATTAGATGATTCGCCTTCATCTTTCTTTCTTTTAGGGACATATTGGAGTGCAGGACTTACTTTCTTGCCATAAGACGCAATATTCCCTCTATGAGATTTATTCGCGTTGGGTTGTACCTCCTCAGTAACAGTTTTGGTTTTGTCAGCAATCACCTCTGCTCTCTTAGCCGTGAACTCATTATCCTTGTCTTTCATGATATCATCAGTTTTTAGCTCCTTCACAATGTGGTTCTTCAAGTAGAACTTTGCATCGACGAAGTGTAACTCAGCCTCGGTGAATGGCTCGTCATCGACAATTATCTTCTTCTTGACTTCACCTTTGTAGTATTTTAAACAATGATGGTAGGTAGATGGAACCACTTTATTATCATGTATCCAAGGCCTTCCAAGCAAGACGTTGTATGAAGTGTTTGCATCGATCACATGAAGCCCAGCTATCAACAGATCCAGCCTTGAGGTCCGTGTACCAATCAAAAACATTTCCTTTTAATGAGCGGACAAACTACTTGACGAGGTAATCTCCATAAGTCCCAGCATTGTTGCATGTCTCAACGAAGTGCGCCACATGTTACTTTGGATTGCCTTTGCCATCGAACTGTTTACGATGAACTCCTTTAGTTGATTGATTGGAATCATCCCTTCCGAAGAGATTGGAATTTCCTTAGTGGATGCAACTTGTCGTGGGGGAGGATCAATCTCTTGAACTTCTGGGAGTTTGCCAGGTGCATGGGTGGATTCTTCTTCCATCAAGATTCCCACCCTATCTATTAGCTTGTCGATTCTAGCATCTTGATTTTGCATGCACTTGGTCAAGCCAGCGATTGCTTCCGTCATGTTTGCCAACTGCTCCTCCACAGATGAAGTGTTTGTCACCATAACTTGCATGATTGTTGTGGGCGATGGAGAGTAGCATGGATTTTCATACAGATTGATCCTTGATTGGCTCACTCTATGTGGTGTAAGTGGGGAGGATAGATCACTTGAAGCATCATCACCTTCATTCACAGTAGAGTGCTTGGATCTGGAGAGGTCAAGCAGAGCAAGAGTTTTCTTGATCTTTTCAGCAACATCGCTTCCTCCTTCAGGTGTGTTTGTGAAAGATCTTGTTCCTTCTAAGGATGAAGATCCAAAAACATGGGTTGATATGGACGGCACTTGGGGCGCTTGTTGTCCTAACGAGCTTGCTTTGTTCCTCGTAACTGGTCCAAAGCTTCCAAAGGTAACATCGAGGATACTTTCCACATCAACATAGTACTAGGAATTAGCAGCCTTAGTGGAATTTGAACTGGAGTTGATTTTTCTTTGAAGCCATTTCAATGTTCTTGAACTTTGATGATTGAAAAGTTGAGATGAGAGGTAGAGATTGTCCCACTGGGCGTTCCAGAATTTGTAGACAATAAATTACGTCGAGAAAATAAAATCGAGACCGAAAAATATTGCAACAATCATAGTATTTGATTTCAAATAATTTGAGTGTACAATCTCTATGAATCCTCTGATTCTTATTTCTAATAGTAAATAAATTCAAGGGGCTTTGTTTCCACGAACGATGATCTTGAATTCAACTAGCACGACCTTTGATTTGAACTTGTACTCCTTGAATCTTGATTTGTACTTCGTTCTTGAGCTTGAACTTGATTTCTTGAACTTGAACTTGATTGCTTGAATCTTGAAACTTGTAGAGCAATTTGCGGCGTTTGATCCACGAGCTTTCTCTTGCTTCTTGTTATAACTTCTGGTCTCTTTTCTGGGTTATGAAGACCCCTATTTATAGTTGTAGGAGGGAAGAGTTATGATAAGAACAAACTCTTTCTGACCAATCAAATCGAAGTGTGACAAGGTCGCATTTGATTGGCCAGAACATGTCACTTGCACACGTGGTGCGATTTCATTAGCCTTTTAATGTGACTTGGCATTCCTTGTCATTTTGACACATGGCGTGATCCCATTGGCTCTTCTGTTTGACTTTGCGTGCAACATTATTTGACACGTGGCAGTGGGCCTCTAGGAAGTTGTCCTCTTGGGCCTAATAAAATGGGCTCATCATTCATAGCCTAATTAAATGGGCTAGCCCAATGGATTAAGACTTATTTATTTAATCCATACATATTGGACTTATATAATTAATTCAATTATATTTGCCCATAATATTTATTCGAACTAATATATTTAACATATAGTCCAAATATTTTTATTGAATTTAAATCCAATAAAATTTAAATGCTTACACCTAGAATCTAGAAGAATGAAAGAAATGAGGAGGATCCCTAGACACAAATACCGGGTAACTGCCGGGGATTAAACTGGTATGGCTTGTTTGGTACGAGGGATAAAGGATAATTAATTTCGGAATTAAATTTAAGATGAGTTTATCCACTTTTGGTTGGAATAAAATTACGGTATAACTAATCCCGTATTAGTTATTACGGGATTGTAATATTATTTTTATTCGTATGGGAGGGTGAAATAACTAATTTCGAGATAATTAATCTTGGGATAACTTATTTTCCAACCAAACGACTCCATAAAGTTCAATCTTAACTATAATGGAGGTATTGACCGTGCCTTCTCAAATTTTAGGGGTTTGGTGATGAAAGAAAAAAGGGTGCAGCCGGGGTAGGAAGATAAGGAGATGAAGTATTGTGGGACCCACAAGTATCAGAGGGCATGATAAACATAAAATTTCTCGTAACAATCTATCTATATAGAATAGAATGTGATGATGCAAAGTGTCAAATTATCCGCACATCGCGCGGGTTCTAATACTAGTATATAGAACAAGTCAACAATCTACTTGATTACATATGGTGTAAATTTCAATGCTCAAGAGAAATCACCATCTAAAAAGAGGAGATAATATTAATTTATCTATATCTATATATATTAAAAAAATAAAGTTACCATATATAATTGGCATTGTGGTTAAGCCAAGTGGCAAGCTAATAAAACCCACTTGGCTATCTTTAGGATAAAACATTTTTGACCAAGCTTTTGGGAGGCACGATCTTTGTGTAATGTCTTTGTAACTCCTCAAATTATCTTCTTCTTTTTTCATACTAAAGCAAATTATCTACATACTTCTTTGGATTATCAATCTCTTCTTACAAATAATCATTTATAATTTCTTCTCTTATAGGCTATTAATTCCTGAATCTTTAAAGCAGTTATCAAATCTAATTTGTGAAAATTATCTACATATAGGCAATAAATTTATAATTGCATCACATAATCTGTATATTATTAAAAAAATAAAAGCCTCCACATTAAGCCAAGTGGCAGCGTTACAATAGGCCACTTGGTAATTTAGGATAAAATTAGTTAGGTTAGGTAATAATTAGTTTTTTTTTTGAATTTAAATTTAAAAAAGATATTATGCATTATGTGTTGTTAATATTAGATGCTCTTCTTGAATTTGAATTTAAACATACTTAACTATTCTTTTTACGAAAACAATAATTTTGTATATGTTTAAAATTATTTCTATATTACACTCAATGCCACGACAACAGAGTGTATTAGAATAGCCGCGAGAGAAGTGTTAGGAGTCTTGAAGGGTTTCTCTAGCGGCCACAAAGGTGACTGGTGGTGGAGTGAGGAAGTACAAGAGAACGTGGAAGCCAAGCAAGCGGCGTACTTAACTCTTATAGAGAGCATGGACGAGGAGGCGAGAAGTAAGAACAGGGAGGGGTATAGAAGGCTAAGAAGGAGGTGAAGTTAGCGGTTACTGCGGCTAAGACTGCGGTGTTTTCATGAAGAGCTTGGGGCCAAAGGCGGGGACAAGAAGCTATACCGGCTAGCTAAGGTGAGAGAGAGGAAGGCCCATGATCTGGATCAAGTTAAGTGTACCAAAGATGAGGAAGGTAGAGTTTTGATGGAAGAGGCTCAAATTAGATGAAGATGGCAGACATATTTCCATAAACTCCTGAACGAAGAGGGTGATAGGGACATTGTGCTGGGCGACTTTGAGCACTCTGAGATGCATCGGGATTTTGGGTATTGTGAGCGCATAAGAGTAGAAGAGATCGAGGGGGCTATGCGGAAGATACACAGGGGTAGAGCTACCGGGCCGGATGAAATACCTGTGGAATTTTGGAAGAATGCGTTTAGGGCAGTTTTGGAGTGGCTCACTAGGCTGTTTAACGTCTTTTTAGGATGAAGAACATGCCCAATGATTAGAGGTGGAGTACGATGATTCCTCTGTGTAAATACAAGGGCGATATCCAAAGTTGCAATAATTATAGGGGGATTAAGCTGCTAAGCCATACTATGGAAGTTTGGGAGAGGGTGGTTGAAGTGAGGGTGAGGACCAGTGTGTCCATTTCTGAGAACTAGTCCGATTTCATGCTGGGGCATTCGACTATGGAAGCCATTCACATTGTGAGGAGATTGGTGGAGCGGTATAGGGAGATGAAGAAGGACTTGCACTTGATGGTCATTGACCTAGAGAAAGCATATGACAAAGTCACGAGAGAGGTCCTTTGGCGATGCTTGGAGGCTAAAGGGGTCTCAGTACCTACATTAAGGTTATTAAGAACATATATGATGAAGCTAAGACTTGAGTTAGGGTAGCGGGAGGAGAATCGGAACCCTTTCCGGTTAGGATGGGGTTGCACTAGGGATCAACTCTTAGTCCATTCCTATTTTCCTTGGCGATGGACGCATTGACGAGACACATTCAAGGTGAGGTACCATGGTGTATATTATTTGTTGATGACATAGTTTTAATTGACGAGACGCAGGGTGTTGTTAATGAGAGACTGGAGGTTTGGAGGTAGACCCTAGAGTCTAAGGGTTTCAAGTTGAGCAGGACCAAGATGGAATATATGGAGTTCAAGTTCAACAGCGGTACCCACGAAGGGGATATGGAGGTGACACTTGATACACAAGTCATCCCCAAGAGAGGTAGTTTCCAGTATCTTGGATCTATAATACAAGGTAACAGGGAGATTGATGAAGATTTCACGCATCGTATCAGAGCAGGATGAATGAAGTGGAGGCTCGCGTCTGGTATCTTGTGTGATAAGAATGTGCCGCTGAGACTTAAAGGTAAGTTCTACAAGGTTGTAGTTAGACCGACTATGTTGTATAGAGCAGAGTGTTGGCCGGTCAATAACTCTCATACCCAGAAGCTAAAAGTAGCTAAGATGAAGATGTTGAGGTGGATGTGCGGTCATACCCGGTTGGATAAGATTAGAAATGAAGTTATTCGGGAAAAGGTGGGAGTGGCCCCTGTGGAGGATAAGATGCGGGAGGTGAGGTTCAGATGGTTCGGGCATGTTAAGAGGAGAAGTATAGAAGCCCAAGTTAGAAGGTGCGAGCGGTTAGCCTCGATGGGCAGCAGGAGGGGTAGAGGTAGGCCTAAGAAGTATTGGGGAGAGGTTATTAGGCGGGATATAGCGCAGCTAGAGCTGACTGAAGACATGGCCCTAGACAGGAGGGTGTGGAGGTCAAAGATTAAGGTAGAAAGTTAGTAGGTAGTCGAGCGTTTCTCTTTGTCTTACTCAGTTTGTTAGCATTAGTATTAGTATGTTATCTTTTATTCATAGATGGCTATTACTACCTAGAGTTTGACTGCATTCTTGAATTTGATCTTATTTCATCTTGTTGTTATTCCCATTTGTTGCAATTACCTTTTCTTTTTCAGTCATTCTCTAGCTGAGGGTCTATCAAAATTAGCCTCTACCCTTCCAGGGTAAGGGTAAGGCTGTGAATATCTTACCCTCCCCAGACCCCACTTGTGGGAGACTACTGGGTTTGTTGTTGTTGTTTATGCTCAATGCCATCTTTCAAGTTTGACACTCAGGAACATCTTGTTACAACTATCATAGCTATACAAAATATCATCCGACGACATTCTTCTACTGATAAGGAATTCAAATATTATGCTAATGAAGACATTACTGCAGAGATTAAGGAAGGAGATGGGCCTTCTGGTATTCCTTTAGAAATGCAAGGCAAGTCTTCTACTAATATGAAGGCATAATGTGATAGAAGTAGAGATGAAATTATTGAGAAATACTATCATGTGTGAGTTACTTTACTTATTATTTCATGGTGGAATATCAATATATAATAATTTATGGAATAGATTTCTAATTCATACTAAATGATGTATTTTGATTACTCAAACCATCGTGTAACTGTCATGACTCCAATTTTCCTCCGTAGGACGTCGTGATGGCACCTAGTCTTTAAGACTAGGTAAGCTTAACACTTACTGAATTAATGGCAAAATTCAACCAACAACTATTAAAAATGATACAGAAATTTCTATACAAAGTCAACAATCCCAAAACCGGTAGTAGAAGTCATAATCTCTACTGAGTTCACTAGAAAATCTCTAAGTACAACTATTTCGGAATGGAAATAAACTGTACAAAAATAACTTTCGAAGGTGACTCCGAGGCTTGCGAACGCGATGACAGATATACCTTGAAGTATCCACAGCAATATCTGATCTACTATCTAACAATCAACAGACTCTGAAGTACCTGGATCTGCCTAGAAATGTGCAAAAGTATAGTATGAGTACACCACAGTTGGTACCCAGTAAGTATCAAGACTAATCTCGATGGAGTAGTGACGAGGTACAAGTCAAGACACTCACTAGCCAAAATAACTTGTGCAGTATAGAGGTATAAAGCTAATAATGGAAGGCAGAAATCAATAAATGGCAATATAATCAACATGTGATAAAAACAGTAAAGAAACAATAACACCGTGAAGTATCATTGAACCCAAATAAGGAAAAAAGAGAATAATCAATTAATCGAGCTGTTCTAACACATGATTCATAATGAAATCACCCTATGGTACCTCATCTCATAGTCACGAGTCACGTGTCCCAACCATCATCATGTAATCACCGCACCTCGTGCCCACATCTCGAATCAGAACCACACGGACAACTCACATGCCAATATCTCAATCCGCCAGGCATGATCACAGGCTTATAATCACAATGCGTCCGACATGGTCGCATGCTCACAATCACAATTCGCCCGGCATGGTCACAGTCTCACAATCACAATCCGCCCAGCATGGTCACAGGCTCACAATCACAATCCGCCTGGCATGGTCACATGCTTAATATCAACATGGAAACATATAATACAAAAACATATGGGCATTATTAATAAATGTCAAGTTTCATACTCCTGAGCTAGTATAAGTGGCATGCTACGGTGTATGCTTGTGCGAGTGTGCTACTGCAGCCCAAATTAACAAATAATATCAAAGACATTGAATAGCTCATTGAAACAATAAATCAAGTCGCGTAAGGTGTATGACAAACACAAGGAAAAGCACACCATCACAAGAAAATCACAAACACAATGTCTTTGAACCATCACACAGCATCCCTGACATTGCCACCCTTATCTCTTCGATAGCCACCCGTATGACTCCGCCGTGACATTATCATTAGCCACCCTTAACTCTCTTATAGCCGCCCGTATCACTCCGTATAATAGCTACCCTTATCGCTCCACCCGGACAATAACGCAATAGCCACCCGTATCACTTCGTACATTCAACAACAATAAGATGCCACGCATAACAATAACGGTGAAATGCCACCCTTATATTCCGCATAACCACAACGGTGAAATGCCACCTTGATACTCTAAATAACAACAACCAAACCACACAACAGTTCACATGTGTTTTCATCACATCAACACAACATATCAACTCGTATCACAAGTGCACGTAGGCCATAATCTTTCCAAAGATTAAACGATATCAATATTTTCACAACAAATAGCCCACGGCTCAACACAACATATATAGAATCTCAATAACAACAGAATGAACGAAAAGGTAACTCAACAAGGAATAATGCCCCCTTTAAACACAACTCCAATTAGAATAGATTAATGACTCTCGGTAACTTCAATTCCAATTAATTATTTAAGGATAACCTCGATAGTGAAAGTACTTCCACGAAATGGAAAACTTTGAACTCTAGTGTATGAATTAGGCTAACAATGAAAGAGATGGCACAGACTAGTACTAAGTCTAAATGCATGAGAACAACCCGGCAACAAAAGGATATCATGTTACGATAATTTCAACTAAGAGTAGCTCCACAATAAAAGAAATCACATAATGATAAAAGTAATAACAACTCCAAATAAAGCATATAAGAGCAAACTCAACAGGTAAAGAATGTCACATGTAACGACAATTTCAAATAAAGTATGTGATAGTAGACATGATGAATAAAAGATATACCATGTGCTAACAATTCCAAATAAGTACATAAAAGATGCCTAAGAGTCTAGATCAGTCAATTTCCAAATATAAGCCCGAGTACGTACTCGTCACCTCGCGTACACGGCTTTCACACAACACAAATAGCATAAATGACTCAAAACCTAAGGAGTAGTTCCCCCACAGAAAGCTAGACAAGATACTTACCTCAAGGAAGCTAAACTGATACTCTAAAATGACTTTCTCGAGTGAAACAATCTCCGGACGGCTCAAATCTAGCCAAAATAATTTAATATCATAAATAACAACCATAGGAAACAATCTCATATAATAAATATCACGACCCAAAATCCAACTAGTCATGATGGCACCTAACCCAACTCGCTAGGTAAGCCAATTTAATAATAATCCAATTCAAGTGAGATTTATGAGAGAAATGAAGATAATATAACTTAACTTTTATACAAAGAGTTCCCAAGGACTGGTAGTACAAGTCATGAGCCACTAAGACTTAGATGTTTACAAAACTGAATTGAAATAATTACAACATCTGTTTGAAATGTAAATGAATAGAATCTGAATCTAATGCTACCAAGGACAAGTGATAGCCATAACTGGAATGCATGTACATCTTCAATGTCATCCCTCGCCGTACACAACAACAACAACAACACTGTGATGACCCAAAATATCATCTTTAAATTTAATAAGTAATTATGTGTTCTAAGACCTCAAAAAGCACCACCGTTCCTCGACTTGCGCGCGCAGTCCGTATAATTTTTCCGAAAAGTTTTTATGTGAAAAATGGATTAAAATGGGAAATAGAGCTTTAAAACTCAACTAAGTTGACTTTGGTCAATATTTTGAGTAAACGAACCCGAATCAGTGTTTTGACAGTTTCGGTAGCTCCGTATCGTGATTTGGGACTTGGCGTATGCCCGGAATTTAATTTGGAGGTCCCTAACTCAAGTTATGACCATTTAACAGAACTAGCAATTTAAAGGCTAAAGATTCCAAGTTTGACCACGGGGTTGACTTTTGATATCTGGCAGAATCTGATTCTGGAAATTTGAATAGCTCTGTTATGTCATTTACGACTTGTGTGCCAAATTTGAAGTCATTCCGGATTCATTTAATATGTTTTGGCACGAGGTTTGCAAATTAAAAAGTTTAAAACTCAAAGTTCGAATCGGGGTGTGAATTGTAATTTCAGTATTATTTGACGTGATTTTAGACCCAGAGTCAGTCCGTATTATGTTACGGGACTTGTTGGTATATTCGGATGGGGTCCCGAGTACTCCGAGTGTGATTCGAATCGAAATTGGAACAAGAATTTGACTTAAGCAAAATCTGAAATTTTGGGTTCTGGTGTAATCATACCTGCGGACTTTTGACCGTAGGTGCGAGCTCGCAGAAGCGAGCCTTCCATCGTAGATGCGGGACTAGGCTGGCCTGGGGTCTTCGCAGTTGCGGCCATTTTGTGCAGAAGCAGATGTCGCAGGTGCGACGGGAGTGTCCGCAGATGCGGAACTTCCCCTGGAAGCCTGACATCACAAATGCGAGCTTTTTCTCGCAAATGCGAGTCCACAAATGCGGGACTTTTGTCCGCAGATGCGAAAATGACTGGGCAGAACCCATAAATTCGGAAGTCGCCATTTGTACTTATTTTTAAGTTTTAAGTCTCGGATTTGGCCAATTTCAAGAGGGATTTTCACGACTTTGAATTGGGTAAGTGTTGTTTTTAACCAAAAGTGATTATATTTCACAAATACATGTCTATATTCATCATTTATTTCGGATTTGGATGGAAGAATTTGGAATTTTTGTAAAACTTTCCAAAAACGAAAAATTAAGATTTGAAGGTCCATTTGATATCGGAATTGGACAAATGTTGTATGGTTGAACTCGTATCGAAACGGGTGTTCAGATTTCGCGAGTGTTTCCTGGATCTGAGACGTGGGTACCACTGTCAAATATTTTAATAAATTTTGGATTTTTATCCGGAAAATATGTAAATTCATAAGGAATTGATTTCTATGATTAGTATTGAATATATTGAATTGTTTGTGAATAGATTTGAAGCTTTTGGAGGCAAATTTAAAAGAAAAAGCTGTGGTTGAGTAATTGATTGAAATTTGCAAAGGGAGGTAAGTGTCGGGGTTAACCTTGACTTGAGGGAATAGAACCCTTAAATTATTTGTTATGTGAATTGTATGTGAACGACGTATAGGCGAGGTGACGAATGTCTATACGTCGTCGAATTAATTGTTTGCCTGCTTACTTGAAAAATCATAAATTATTTTTAATCATAAATTAATTATTATAATAATTATTTTTCTCTTATTCTTTGTCAAATATTAATTCTTGAATTCCTGCATTAATTGTTACATGCTATTTGAATTATATGTTTTAATTGTTATTTGACATTTACCATATTAAATATTAAACTGCCTATTTTCTGCCTGATTTCTATAATAATTTGCTATTTGTCATTGTTTGTTTCATAGTTGAATCATAATTGTTGTATGCTTGTTGTCTTATAATTTTATATTAATTGTTGCATTTATTGGGGAAACTTCTTCTATAAGAATTGATTGAAATAGATATATTGTAGGATCGGGTTGCACGCCGTAACAGACTTATTAAAAAGTTAATATTAGAGGATCGGGTTGCATGCCACAACAGACTTATTAAAAGTCAATATTGGAGGATCGGGTTGTACGCTGCAACAGATTTATTAAAAAGTTAATATTGGAGGATCGGGTTGCACGCCGCAATAGACTTATTGAAAAGTCAATATTGGGAGATCGGATTGCACCCCGCAACAGATTTATTTAAAAGTCTATATATATATATATATATATATATATGATTGAAATAAATATATGACAGACTTGATTAAAAGGAAAATAGACACCGTTATTTTATAGATTATTTCACTATATTTCAAACTTTGCTTTCGCTTTGTTTCCTTAATTATTAATAATTTAAAAATTGGTTAATATTATTCTAACATTGGCTTGCCTAGCAAGTGAAATGTTAGGCGCCATCACGGTCCGAAGGAGGGAATTTCGGGCCGTGACAGTTGGTATCAGAGCACTAGGTTACATAGGTCTCACGAGTCACGAGCAAGCTTAGT
>AWOL01S0027536.1:81805-92547 GCA_000715115.1 Nicotiana otophora | reverse complement strand
TACCATAGACTTGCTCGGATTTCAGCTACCAGAGGAGACTTGAGGTATAACTGCATGGCGTCCGCAGTTCTGAAGTCCCCGTCTATTTTACTTTAGCTGTGTGTTTATTCCCAGACAATTATATTTTATTCAGACTTTTATTTGTATTTATTCTAGAAGCTCGTGCACTTGTGACACCAATTCTAGGATGGTATTTAGACACAGTTATTGTATGGATTATTTCACTATATTTCAAACTTTGCTTCCGCTTTGTTTCCTTGATTATTAATAATTTAAAAATTATTTAAAAATTAGTTAATATTATTCTAACGTTGGCTTGCCTAGCAAGTGAAATATTAGGCGCCATCACGATCCGAAGGAGGGAATTTCGGGTAGCGGCAAACACAAAGATCTGCACGCAAGGTGCAGAAGTGTAGTATAAGTACAACCGACCCCATGTACTCAATAAGTATCATAACTAACCTCGGCGAGATAAAAGAAGCAAGAACTATAGATGATACTCACTAACACTTGTGCAGTTCAATATTCCAACAAGTATAGAACATGTATATGATCAAATCAGGAACAA
The DNA here is from genome assembly GCA_000715115.1 of Nicotiana otophora. NCBI lineage: Eukaryota > Viridiplantae > Streptophyta > Magnoliopsida > Solanales > Solanaceae > Nicotiana > Nicotiana otophora. Next base: position 91,979 of record AWOL01S0027536.1, on the reverse strand, counting down.
TCTCAAGCAAAACCATTTTTGATGCTCACAATTCCTGGTTTTAAAATGTTCTGCCCAGTCAACAATCCAACATATAAGGAAGATATGCATGTAAATAAGGTAATCAGTCAAGGGATTTGCATATAAAGATGAAAAGCAATAACCAAATATCAGCATGTTACGGTGCGCAACCCGATCCAATAACGGTAACCAGCTCTCCCAGAGCTCACATCAATATCAACCGCACAGACAACTCACGTACTGTATGGACAACTCACGTGCTATAGTATCAATATCTGGATCTGCACGGACAACTCACGTGCTGCACGGATAACACATATGCTATGGTATCAATATTTGGATTCGTACGGACAACTCACGTGATGCACGGACAACTCACGTGATGCACGGACAACTCACGTGCTATAGTATCAATATCTGGATCCGTAGGCATGTGCAATGTGCGCAACTCACGTAGGCATGTGCAATGTGTGCTATCATAGCTCAAATCGGCAATTTATCACAGAAATAGCAATTATCAAGTTTTATTCCGGGATTTAGCCTCTTCGTAACCTCAAACATGGCTCAAATAGTTCACAACAATGATACAAATATGAAATACATTGTAGCTTAAAGCTTAACAGTCAACTCTAGGCGTATCATAGTCTAAGCTCTACCCCAAGCATGGATAAATACCTCGGTGCACACACATGTGCTCAAGCCCCGCACATATGCGCACCTATAGCACGTAGCTATCACAAATAATTCAGGCAACTAGTGTCTCAACTAAGTTTAGATAGGATTCTTACCTCAAACAAGCCGAATTCAATACAGAGCAAGCCAACAAATACTCTAGAAATTCCATTCTACGCGCATCAACCTCTGAACGGTTCAAAACTAGCCAAAAGTAACCCTAATATATCAAATAACGCCTAAGGGAACAATTCCAAACAATAAAGGTCAAATTTCTAATCAAAATCTCGAAGTCACACAAAAAGTCAAACCCGGGATCGCACCTCGAAACCCGCCGAAACTCAAAATATCTGACAACCCATTCAATTACGAGTCCAACCACACTAATTTCACTCAATTCTGACTCGAAATTGATGTTCAAAACTTGAAATTTTATTTTATGAAATTATAGACAATTCCTCCGATTTCTCTTTCAAAATCAACAATCACACGCCGAAAAGGAAGATTAATTCATGAAATATAATCACAACCGAGTTAGAATGATTACCCCGATTCGTGTGGTGAAATTCCTCTCCAAAGTCGCCCAAACCGAGCTCCAAAATCCCAAAATGTGAAATAAACGACCAAAACCTCGAAATATAGTTCTGCCCAGGCGTGTTCGCTTCTGCGAATAATTTAGCCGCTTCTGCGGCTTGAAGCCTGCTTCTGCAGAATCAACTGGAGTAATGGCTCTTCGCACCTGCAGAAAAACATCTGCCACTGCGCCTCAGCCATCGCTTCTGCGATAACGCAGATGCGGCCCAAAACTTCGCATCTGCGATGCTTCCAAACATAGCCCTTTTCCGCTCTTGCGACCACTCTGCCACTTTTGCGGCTCCGCAATTGCACACATATCTCCGCATGTGCGGTCACACCAGAATCCCTGCCAAACTAGCCTTAACCAAATAGTTCCAAAACTATCCAAATCCGGTCCGAAATGCACCCGAGCCCCTCGAGATCCCGTCCGAATATACCAACAAGTCCCATAACATAACACGAACTTACTCGAGGCCTCAAATCACACATAACAACATCGAAACGACGAATCACACCTCAATTCAAACTTAAATGAACTTTAAACTTTCAACTTCCAAAACTCGTGCCGAAACATATCAATTCAACCCGAAATAAGCTCAAATTTTGCACACAAGTCCAAAATGACATAACGAAGCTATTCCAATTTCCGGAACCATAATACGAACCCGATATCTTCAAAGTCAACTCCCGGTCAAACTTATGAACATTCCAAACCTTCAAATTTCCAAGTTTTGCCAATTAGTGCCGCAACCTTCTAGAATTATCCAAATGCAAATCCGGGAACACGCCCAAGTCCAAAATCACCATCCGGACCTAACAGAACCATAGAAACTCCTAACCGAGGTCAAATAATAAAAAGTCAAACTTAGTCAACTCTTCCAACTTAAAGCTTCAAACATGGAATTCATTCTTTCAAACTAATTCTGAAAAACCTGAAAATTCAAAACCGACAATACACACAAGTTGTAATACATCATACGAAGCTAATCGAGACTCCAAATAGCTAAACGGAATGCTAGTTCTCAAAATAATCGATCGGATCGTTACAATAAAGCTTCAATCTTTAATAAAGATTAAAAAGTCAACCCAAAAAGTCAACCCGACAAAATGCACAAAATCCAAACACCCATCCCGATAGGAGTCCAACCAAACAAAATTATCTAATTCCGACATCAAATCGACCTTCAAATCATCATTTTATATTTTTGAAAGCTTTCACAAAAATTCCCATTTTCTCTCGTTCAATTCACTAATTTAATGATAAAAATAATTATGAAATCATAAAATAAAATCTAATCCGGGTAAAGAACACTTACCCTAAACCAAGACGTGAAGAATCCCCCAAAAATCGCTCAAATCCGAGGTCCCTAGCTCAAAGGATGATAAGTGGAACAAAACCTTCGATTTGGGAATTAATATCTGCTGCCCAGACATTTGCACATCGCGATCGTGGAAATAATAATGCGATCGCGAAGAAGAAACAACAACTGCCCAAAAAATGCATTACGCGATCGCGAAAATAGGCATGCGATCGCGAAGAAGAAAGAACATTGCCCCCACAAAAGCACTACACTAATGCGGAAGAAGGGATGTAGACGCAGTTCATCACTGCCTCAGCTTACACGATCGCGAACATATCTATGTGAACGCGAAGAACAAAGTATCAGCCTCCCCAGCATGGTCGCCCACTACTCGATCGCGAAACAAGTACTGCGATGCGATGAAGCATAACCCATACCTACGCGATCGCGAAGCATTCACTGTGAATGCGAATAAGGAAAATGGGGTTACCCACCAAACATCCTACGCGATCGTGGCTGGACCTTCGCGATTGCGAATAAGGACATCAGGCACCAACAAATCAATAGTCCAATAACATGGAGAAATGACCCGCAGCCCATCCAAAACACACCCGAGCCCCCCGGGACACTGTCGAAACATACCAACAGGTTCCATAACATAACATGAACCTTCTTGAGGCCTCAAATCACATCAAAACTCTTAATCGCACCTCTAATCGAACTTAATGAACTTATGAACTTTCAACTTCTACAACTTGCGCTGAATCATATCAAATCAACCCGAAATGACATAAAATTTTCCATGCAAGTTCCAAATGACACAACAGAGCTATACCAACTCCCGAAATTGAAATCCGAACCCGATATCAATAAACATCAAACTCCGGTCAACTCCTTTCACTTAAGCTTCTAAAATAAGAATCATCCTTCCAAATTAATTCTGAATCATCCGAAATCCAAACTCGACCACACATGCAAGTCATAATACATAATACGAAGCTGCTCGAGACCTTAAGCCACCAAACGGGATACTAATTCTCAAAAGGACCGGTCGGTTCGTTACATCATTCCCCTCTTAAACAAATGTTCATCCTCGAACAATACATATACTTACGGGTGATCCCACGTCACCCCAATCCACATAGGCCCGACAACACCATCTCAATTGAAATTTCTCTAATAAGCCTTCAAACTAAATTTTCATTATCCGTTCATCTCCCAAAGATCTGATTCCCACATCCACATACGGTATCAGCCTTAATCGGCTGTAACAACTCATGCCTACACCCACAAGGTACGACCACACAGCATAGCACATCACACATATGCCCATAACAGCATCGTGACCACCATAGCTGCCCATAATCAAATATTGTCATACCCCAAAATCGAGAAGCGCAACCGGCACTCAACTGAGTGAACCCGGATGAGCAAGGCTATTAGATTTCCTTCTACCCAAACTCATTCATGAATAAAGAGAATATATGTTTTTGTTAATTAAACAATAAAGGGATCATGTCTATAATTCCAATTTTTTACCGTTAGTCACTCTATTAATAAGTCTCAAAATGCGCTCTCACACACACCTTCATAGTTCAAAGTGGAATAAGTGATTTAATCACAACACAACTTGTTTAACATTCCAAACATCCATACACAACCCACACTTAGTCTACAGAGCCTCTAAAAATACCAAAGAGTACAATGATAGTGCCGGCAACAAGGCTCCGACTATACCTCAAAACACATAAGAAACAAAAGATGCACAACAACGGAATCAGATGGGGCTCACTAAGTCAGCTGGGAAGAATGAGCATTGCTATCACTGGTCACTATCCTCCACTTAAGAACTACCTGCATCCATTAAAGATGCAGCACCCCTGATAAAAGGGACATTAGTACATGTCGAATAGTATTAGTATGAAAACCAAACACCAATTTAAGAACTCAGAAATACAGTATGAATATGATGAATCAAGGCAACAATAGAATGGCATAGATAGTCGTTTAAACTAAAGCAAGCTTATCAAGAGCTATCATTAACATTTATAGAATTCAAGATGAGATCCTCTGTAACTATTTCCACACAAAGAGGCCCCACTGCCTCACCCCAATATATACGGGTGGAGGTGTAAACACAATACCAAAACTCTACTCAAGCGGCCCTGCCGCCTCACCCCAATGTACGCGGGTGGAGGTGTAAACACAATACCAAAACTCTACTCAAGCGGCCCTGCCGCCTCACCCCAATGTACGCGGGTGGAGGTGTAAACACAATATCTATTTTCACACAAAGCGGTCCCGCCGCCTCACCCCAATATATGCGGGTGGAAGTGTATCAACGATACCAATACCTACAAGCCTTACCCCAATACATATATATGGGTGGTGGTACAACAATAATACCAGAATCATACATAAAGCGGCCCTGCCGCCTCGGCCCAATATATGCAGGTGGAGGTGTAACCCCAATCACAACCTCTACACAATTTGGCAAAATAGTTTTTCACATAAATCACGACTTGGGATCATAACATATAGATATACAATCTATAGTTTGGAACACATCCTCAATTTATAATACAATATCATGAGAGCATTTGAAACACGAATTAAACATATATCTTTGTCACAAAACTTATTCAGAATACACAACTTGTAATAAATATCTTGGAACTTACAAAGATATTGGGGTTCCAATTCTTAAAGAAGAGTTTAGACAATATACCTCAATGGAGCTTCCTTAAACTCTAAAATGTTCCAAAATTCTTAGTAACTTCAATCTATTTTAGAAATATAACAAATTGAACTAAAATTAGGAAGATGCTCATGGTTCTAGCTCATTTAAGCATTTTATCAAACACTAGGTGTGCTTTAAGGTTTCAAGGTCCTTTTATGGAGGATTCTATTATCCCACAACCCAATCTTTATCATTTTTAGCTCAACAATCTGCCTACACCCTTTGATAACACATGCGTAAAAAATAAACAACTCTCATGCCCAAAGTTACCTTGCTAATTACCCATTTCTAGACAAAGTTCAAAATTGAGGGTTAGGGTGTAGAATCTTACCTCTAAGATGAAGACTTAGTGCGTTTTCCTTCTTAATCTTCCAAAATGTGAGCAAGAATTGAAGAACAATTATTGAGGAACACCTTCTCACTCTAGGCCCAAAGTGTGTATTTAGCTCAAAACTGTCAGATTTAGCTCCAAAATGGCCCAAAGTGTGTATTTAACGAAGTAGGGTCGGGTTGTAAAAACCCAAAAATAGAGCTTCAGAACAAGGTCTGCGATCATATATGCGATCGCATATCAGCCGCATAATTGGTGTCCAAAACTGGCAAAAACTCTGCTTGGGTCTGCGGTCACTATGCGGCCTGCAGACATGTTCTGCAGTCGCATAATGAAGTGCAGAACAGTTCTGCGGTCGCATAGTCGACCGCAGAATGGCATCCAAAACTGCTCCTCCTGCCTCACTTTCCGGCCATTATGCGGTCCGCAGAGTGATTCTCCGGTCACATAATGAACCGCAAAAATGCATTTCTCTGCCAAAAACTTTCCTTTATCCCTCGGTGCATTCCACAAAAGTCTGATCCACGGCGAGCTCGAAGAATTTATACAATCCTCAAACACGTAAGCCTAATTCGGCACCACGAAACATTATTTTGCCTTTGCGAAATTTTATGGGGCGTTACAAATACGGCACCGACAAATAACCTCATCTCGGCTACAACCTCAGACCAAACCTTAACAATGCCGACAACGATGCAAGAAAGTTGAGGACCTCCTAACCATTCACTCGAATCAACAAGTCACATCTAACGCCACATGGGCACATATCTTATAAGCTAAAACCCAATAAGCACAATGCGAATATAACCAAATATGCAAAGAGAAACACATGAGAGAACTATCAAACAAGCCCGACAAGCACAACTCCCTATTAGTACCATACTACGAGTCAATTCCACAAGGGAGAATAAAAACATATGAACTAATTACAAGGGTCTCATCCTAATATCACTCTACCGCGGCACGCGGAACAGTCCAAACCTATCAGACCGCATGAAAATACGAGGATCCCATACTCAGCTCTAAATCACAAGTAGAATACACATCATACCAACCGAAACCATCCACTAATTCAAATCCGCGAAATAATATCACATCACGTAACTAACTCCCCATACCGGTAGGGCATCTAAATCACAAATCGTAGCCAAACCATCCAAAAACCATATCAAAACATACTGTAATGAGTAATAGAAAGTCACTTCTAGTCTCATAGTTCTCAATAGTGAACAAAACAAAATGATAGACACGGGCTACCACTATAGAATCTCCCAACAGGGGTAAACACATAAGCAGAGTACAAAATCACGAAATGCACCCATATTTAAAGCAAGATAGGAGGACTCACCCCGATAAGCAGTGTCGAATCAATATAAGAATGATTCTCCTCTATGAAAAATCGAGACCATACCTATAACGACACCATCTGGTGCAGCGGATGCAACCATTCCACATAAAACATATCAACGGGCTGGGCCTCCACCTCTAGGGCGCGCTCTACCCGCATGTCCTCCACCCCTAACTGGTTGTGCAGGTGAAGTAGCAACTAGAATGGAGCCCGTAGCCTGAGTGCTCTGATGAAATTTACCCCTCCCGAGTCTGGGATAATCTCTCATAATGTGCTTGGTATCACCACACTCGTAACAACCCCTTTGCGGGCGTGGCTGCTCGTACCAGGTCTCTGCCGAATAACTAGAATAACCATTGTAGGAACTTCGCGCCAATATTGTACTAAACTATGACTGCCCCACGTGAGCACCCTGACTAATTAGAGCACCACGAGTTGTCTTAAGTGCGGACTGGACTGGCCGACTTCCTGAGCCTCCGCCATGATGGATCATAGCTGAAGAGTAGAATCCATTGCACCCTCCAGAAACTCGAGACCTCTAGGTCTCCTTATCCTCCCTCTCCTCACCCTGAATACGCTCTAATATCCTGGCAATCTCCACCATCTGCTGAAATGGAGTATCAGTCTGCAATACCCGAGCCATGCAGAATCTAAGATCATAACCGAGCCCCTCAATGAATTTATGGACTCGCTCTCTGACTGCATGAACCAAAGAAGGTGCATAACGAGATAACTCACTGAACCTGATGGGATACCATTATGGTTCCCTGACGCCGCTGCTCAAACTCTATGCGTCATGCATCCTAAAGGGCCTGGGGAACAAAATCTCCCAAGAACATCTCTGAAAACTGAGCCCAAATGGGTGGTGCTGCATCGACTGGTCTACCCTCCTTATAAAACTTCCACCACTGATAAGCGGTTCCCGATAGCTGAAATGCAGTAAAAGTAACTCCGCTCACCTCAACAATACCCATGGTGCGGAGAATACGATGACACTTCTCTAGAAATCCCTGTGCATCCTCGGTAGTTATGCCACTGAAAGTAGGTAGACTATACCTCTTGAACCTTTAAAGCCTCTTATGCACCTTCTCTGATGCCCCTGTTGCGACCTCAGGATGAACCGGAATAACAGGTTGTACCGACACCACTCCCGGAACCTGACCAATGTGAGCCTACTGCTCTGGAGTACGGGCGGTGGGAGTGTGATCTCCTCCCCTAATTTGCGAAGTAGTTGGTGCAACGGAGATCAATCCTTCCTGAGCCAATGTACCAAACATGCTCAGGAACTGTGCTAAAGTCTCTTGAAGCCCAGGGTAGCAACAGGCGTCTCCGGTGCCTATCCCACAACAGGAGCTACTGGTCGCTCCTCAACTGCTGCTCCAACAGTGCTCTAGCTACGGCGTGTACCCCTTCTCGGCCTCTACCTCGGGCCTGGCCTCTCGCAGCTCTAGTAGGGGGCAAGAGTGTCTGCTCAGCTGATCTGGTAGTACATGTACTCACCATCTGTGAGAGAATAGATATACAAATACTCAAACCTCAAAATCAACAAATTTGCATGATAAGAATGAAAGAAGTGTTGCTTGGTAAACATACATGTGCATCCTCGGTAGTTGTGCCACTGAAAGTAGGTGGATTATACCTCTTGAACCTTTAAAGCCTCTTCTGCTCCTTCTATGATGCCCCTGGTGCGACCTCAGGCTGAACCGGAATAACAAGCTGTACTGATGCCACACCCGGAACCTAACCAATGTAAGCCCACTGCTCTGGAGTACGGGCGGTGGGAGTGTGAGCTCCTCCCCCAATCTGTGAAGTAGTTGGTACAACGGAGATCAATCTTGCCTGAGCCAATGTACCAAACATGCTCAGGAACTGTGCTAAAGTCTCTTGAAGCCCAAGGTAACAATAGGCGCCTCCGGTGCCTGTCCCACAACCAGAGCTATTGGCCGCTCCTCAACTGCTGCTCTAACAGGTGCTCTAGCTGCGGCACGTATCACTCCTCGGCCTCTACCTCGGGTCCAGCCTCTCGCGGCTCTAATAGGGGGTGCGGGTGTCTGCTCAGCTGATTCGGTAGTGCATGTACTCACCATCTGTGAGAGAAGAGATACAAAGGCACAAACCTCAAAATCAACAAATTTTGCACGACAAGAATGAAAGAAGTGGAAATTTTTCCTAATAGTTCTGTAGTGTCACGACCCAAATTTTCCACCTTCGGACCGTGATGGCGCTTAATATGTCACTTGCTAGGTAAGCCAACGTTAGAATAATATTAATTAATTTTTTAAATAATCTTTAAATTATTAATAATCAAAGAAACAAATGTGGAAGCAGAGTTTGAAATATAGTGAATAATCCATAAAAACAACGGTGTCTAAATACCATCCCAAAATTGGTGTCACAAGTGCACGAGCTTCTAGAATAAATACAAATAAAGGTCTGAATAAACTAAACCTGCCTGGAAACAAACACACAGCTAAATTAAAGTAGACGGGGACTTCAGAACTGCGGATGCCATGCAGCTATACCTCAAGTCTCCTCTGGTAGCTGAAATCCGAGCAAGTCTATGGTACGCCGCTGGGACCAACTCCGAAATTTGCACAAGAAGTGCCGAATGTAGTATCCGTACAACTGACCCCATGTACTGGTAAGTGCTGAGCCTAACCTCGACGAAGTAGTGACGAGGCTAAGGCGGGTCACTTACATTACTTGTTCGCAGTATTAGTAACAACAACAATAGTAGAAATAAATCAGGCAACTCGTTTATAATAATTGAAGCCAACTCAGCAGTCATAACCAATTATCATTTCTATCAATTCTGTTGCAGCATGCAACCTGCTCTCACAATATATTCACATTTAATTCTATTGCAGTGTGTGACCTGCTCTCATAATATATTCACATTCAGTTCTGTTGCAGCGTGCAATCCGCTCTCACAATATATTCATATTCAGTTCTGTTGCAGCGTGCAACCCGCTCTCACAATATATTCATATTCAGTTCTGTTGCAGCGTGCAACCCGCTCTCACAATATATTTATTTTAATCAAATCTGTTATGACGTGCAATCCGATCCGTCAATATATATATATGTATGTCGACTTTTAAATAAGTCTGTTGCGGCATACAACCCGATCCTCCAATATAGACTTTTAATAAGTCTATTGCGGCGTACAACCCGATCCTCCAATATGGACTTTTAATAAGTCTGTT
>AWOL01S0027536.1:69064-81266 GCA_000715115.1 Nicotiana otophora | reverse complement strand
TTGCGGCGTGCAACCCGATCCTCCAATATGGACTTTTAATAAGTCTATTGCGGCGTGCAACCCGATCCTCCAATATGGACTTTTAATAAGTGTGTTGCGGCGTGCAACCCGATCCTCCAATATATTCATTATAATTAATTTTGTTGCGACGTGCAACCCACTCCTCCAACATATTCATTTACCAATTCTTATAGAAGAATTTTTCCAATAAATGCAACAATTAATATAAAATTATAAGACAACAAACATACACAAATTATGATTTAATTACGAACAAACAAAGGCGAATAGCAAATTATTATTGAAATCAGAGAGAAATATACAATTTAATATTTAATATGCTAAATGTCAAATAACAATTAAGGCACATAATTCAAATAGAATGTAACAATTTATGCAGGAATTCAAGAATTAATATTTGACAAAGAATAGGAGAGAAACAAATATTATAACAATTAATTCATAATTTAAAATAATTTATGATTTTTCAAGTAAATACGCAAACAATTAATTTGATGACGTATAGACACTCGTCACCTCGCCTATACATCGTTCACATGCATTTCACATAACAAATAATTTAAGGGTTCTATTCCCTCAAGTCAAGGTTAACCACGACACTTACCTCGTTTTGCAAATTCCAATCAATTACTCAACCATAGCTTTTTCTTTTAAATTTATCTCCGAAAGCTTCAAATCTATTCACAAACAATTCAATATACTCAATACGAATCATAGAAATTAATTCCATATGAATTTACAATTTTTTCGGATAAAAATCCAAAATTTATTTAAATATTCAATAGTGGGACCCACATCTCAAATTTCAGAAAAACTTACGAAATCCGTACACCCATTCCGAGATGAGTCCAACCATACAAAAATTATCCAATTCCGATATCAAATGGACCTTCAAATCTAATGTTTTTCGTGTTTGGAAAGTTTTACAAAAATTTCAATTTCTTCCGTCTAAATCTTAAACAAATGATGAATATAGAATTAGATTTATGAAATACAATCACTATATGATAAAGAACACTTACTCAGTTCGAAATCGTGAAAAACTCCTTAGAAATCGTCCCTAAGCCGAGTTATAATTGAGGGTTTGTGAAAAGTGGGAAAAATCCCGTTTTGGTTCTATTTTAAGTCACAGGCGTCAGGCCTTCTTCGCGTTCGCGAAGGGCCTGTCGCATTCGCGATGAATAGCAGCCCGTGGCTTTCACGTTCGCGAGTCCTCCTTCGCGTTCGTGAAGGCAACCCCCTAGACTTCGCATTCACATGCCAGTGCTCGCGTTCACGTAGAAGGACAACTGACCCCGCCCCCAGGCCTCTAAATCTTCGTGTTCGCGTTGAGTTGGTCGCATTCGCGAAGGGTAAATTCCACATAGCTTCGCGTTCGCGACCCAATCTTCATGTTCGCGAAGAAGGGAAATTCAGCCAGCCCATTTTGCTCTTCGCATTCTCGAGAGTACATTCGCGAACGAGATGAAGGAAATACCAGAAGCCTGAAGTTGCGGAAAAACTAGATTTTCCAAGTTCAAAATCATCCCGTATCCTATCCAAAACTCACCCGAGCCCTCGGGGCTCCAAACCAAACATGCACACAAATCTTAAAACATCATACGAACTTGATCGCGTGATTATATCGCCAAAATAATACCTAGAACTATGAATCGGACACCAATTCAAAGGAAATTTTCAAGAAAATTTTAAATCTTATATTTTTACAACCGGACGTCTGAATCACGTTAAATCAACTCCGATTCTCACCAAATTCGGCAGACAAGTCATAAATATTATAGTGGACCAATACCAGGCTTCCGGAGCCAAAATATGAACCCGAGGTCAATAAATCCAACATCAGCAATTTCTTAAAAATCATTAAGCTTTCAAACTTTTAATTTTTCATCAAAATTCCATATCTCGGGCTAGGGACCTCGGAATTCGATTCCGGGCATACGCCCAAGTCCCAAATCACGATACGGATTACCGAAATTGTCAAAACACTGATCCGGATCTGTTTGCTCAAAATATTGACCAAAGTCAACTTAGTTGAGTTTTAAAGCTCTATTTCACATTTTAATCCATTCTTCACGTTAAAACTTTCCGAAAAATTGTACGGACTGTGCACGCATGTCGAGAAATTATGGTTCTTTTCGAGGTCTTAGAACTTAGAATTACTTACGAAATTTAAAGATGACATTTTGGGTCATCACGTGTAGCCTCTCGAAGATAAGTACAGACGTCTCCGTACCAATCCGCAAGACTCTACTAAACTCGCTTATGACTCGTAGCACCTGTGAACCTAGAGATCTAATATCAACTTGTCACGGCCCCAATTTTCCTCCGTAGGATGCCGTGATGGCACTTAATCTTTAAGACTAGGTAAGCCTAACACTTACTGAATTAATAACAAAATTCAACCAACAACTATTAAATATGAAACAGAAATTTTTATACAAAGTCAACAATCCCAAAATCGGTAATACGAGTCATCAACTGTATTGAGTTCACTAGAAAATATCTAAGTATAAGTGTTCAGGAATAGAAATAAACTGTACAAAAATAACTTCTGAAGGTGACTCCGAGGCCTGCGAATGCTACAACAGGTATAACTTGAAGTCTCCACAGCAATATCTGATCCACTATATAAAAATTAACAGACTTCAAAGTATTTGGATCTGCACAAAAATATGTAGAAGCGTAGTATGAGTACACCACAGTCTGTACCCAGTTAGTATCAATACTAACCTCGATGGAGTAGTGATGAGGTACAAGGCAAGATACTCACTAGCCAAAATAACATGTGCGGTATAGAGGTATAAAGCTAATAATGGACGGCAGAAATCAGTAAATGGAAATAGAATAAACATGTGATATAAATAGTAAAGCAACAAGAACACTGTGAAGTATCATTGAACCCAAATAAGGAACACAGAGAACAATCAATTAATCCAGCCGTTCTAACACACGATTCATAAGGAAATCACCCCTTGATACCTCATCTCATAGTCACAAGTCACGGGTCTCAACCCATCATCATATACTCACGACACCTCGTGCCCACATCTCGAATCACAACATCACGGACAACACACGTGCCAATATCTCAATTCGCCCAGCATGATCACAAGCTCACAATCACAATCCGCCCGGCATGGTCACAGACTCACAATCACAATCCTCCCGGCATGGTCACATGCTCAATATCAACATGGAAATAAATAATACAAGAACACATGGGCATGATCAATAAATGTCAAGTTTCATACTCCTGAGCTAGTAAAAGTGGCATGCTACGGTGTATGCTTGTGCGAGTGTACTACTGCAGCCCAAGTCAATAAGTAATATCAAAGACATCGAATAGCTCATCGAAACAACAAATCAAGTAATGCAAAGTTTATGACAAACACAAGGAAAAACACACCATCACATAAAAATCACCAACACAATGTCTCCAAACCATCACACATCATCCCTGACATTGCCACCCTTATCTCTCTGATAGCCACCTGTATCACTCTGCCCTGAAATTATCATTAGCCACTCTTATCCCTCCTATATCCACTCATATCACTCCGTATAATAGCCACCCTTATCGCTTCTCCCAGACAATAACATAATAGCTGCACGTATCATTCTGTATATTCAACAATAGTGAGATGCCACCCCTATGCCCCGCATAACAACAACAGTTAAGTGCCACCCTTATACTCTGTCTAACAACAACGGTGAAATGCTATCCTTATATAACAACAACCAAACCACACACTAATTCACATGTGCTATCATTACAATAACACAACATATCAACTAGTATCACAAGTACCCGTAGGCCACAACCTTTCTAAAGATTCAACGATGTCAATATTTTAATGACAAATAGCCCACGGCTCAACACAACATATATAGCATCCCAATAACAACCGAATGAATGGAAAGGTAACTCAATAAGGAATAATACCCCCTTTAAACAAAACATCAATTAGAATAGATTAATGACTTTCGATAACTTCAATTCCAATCAATTGTTTAAGGATAACCTCGATAGTTAAGGCACTTCCATGAAATGGCAAACTTCAAACTCTAGTGTATGAATTAGGCTAACAATGAAGGAGATGATACGAACTAGTACTATGTCTAAATGCATTGGAACAACCCGGCAACAAAAGGATATCATGTGAGGACACTTTCAACTAAGAGTAGCTCCACAATAAAAGAAATCACATAATGATAAAAGTGATAACAACTCCAAATAAAGCATATAAGAGCAAACTCGACAAGTAAAGAATGTGACATGTAACGACAACTTCAAATAAAGTATGTGATAGTAGACATGACGAATAAAAGATATAACATGTGCTAACCATTCCAAATAAGTACATAAAAGATGCCTAAGAGTCTAGACTGGTCAATTGTCACATATAAGCCAGAGTACGTACTCGTCACATCGCTTACACGACTTCCAATTTACACAAATAGCACAAACAACTCAAATCCTAATGGGTAGTTCCCCCACACAAAGTTAGGCAAGATACTTACCTCAAATAAGCTAAACCGATACTCTAAAATGACCTTCTCGAGTGAAACAATCTCGGGACGGCTCAAATCTAGCCAAAATAACTTAATGTCATAAATAAAAACTATAGGAAACAATCCCGGATAACAAAGCTTCAATCTTAAATAAAAACTAAAAAGTCAACCCAAAAAGTGACCCCGGGCTCACACCACGGAACCTGATAAAATTCACAAAATCCGAACACCCATCCCGATACGAGTCCAACCATACCAAAACTATCCAATTCCGACATCAAATCAGCCTTCACATAATCATTTTATATTTTTGAAAGTTTTCACAAAAATTCCCATTTTCTCTCATTTAATTTACTAATTTAATGATAAAACAATTATGGAATCATAAAATAAAATCAAAACCGGGTTAAGAACACTTACCCCAAACCAACACGTGAAGAATCCCCCAGAAATCGCTCATATTCGAGGTCCCTAGCTCAAAAGATGATAAATGGAACAAAACCTTCGATTTGGAAATTAATATCTACTGCCCAGGCATTTGCACATCGCAATCACGGAAATAATAATGTGATCGCGAAGAAGAAAACAAAAACTGCCCAAAAACTGCACTACGCGATTGCGAAAATAGGCATGTGATCGCGAAGAAGAAATAACAATGTCGCCACAAAAGCACTACACAAAAGCAAAATAAGGAACGTGAACGCGGTTCATCACTGCCTCAGCGTACGCGATCACGAACATATCTATGCGAATACGAAGAACAAAGTACCGGCCTCCCCAGCATGGTCGCCCACTACGCAATCGCGAAGCAACTACTGCGAACGCGATGAAGCATAACCCACACGTATGCGATCGCGAACCATTCACTGCGAAAGTGAATAAGGAAAAATGGTTCACCCACCAAACAGCCTACGCGATCACGAATAAGGACATCAGGCACCAGCAAATCAGCAGTCCAATAATATGGAGAAATGGCCCGTAGCCTATCCGAAATAAACCCGAGGCCCCCGGGACCTCGTCAAAATATACCAACAAGTTAGATAATATCACACGGACCTGTTCGAGGCTTCAAATCACATCAAACAACATCACAACTATGAATCACACCTTGAATCAAACTTAATGAACTTTCAACTTCTACAACTCGTGCCGAATCATATCACATCAACCCGGAATGACGTTAAATTTTGCATGCAAGTTCTAAATGACACAACGGAGCTATACCATCTCCCAGAATCGAAATCCGAACCAGATATCTACAAAGTCAACTCCCGATCAAACCTCTTAACCTTCCAAGCCTTCAACTTTCTAATGTTCGCCAAAATGCATCGAATAACCTATAGACCTCCAAATTTAAATCCAGAGATACGCCTGAGTCTAAAATCACCATACGAAGCTATTGGAATCATCAAAATACCATTCCGGAGTCGTCTACATAAGTCAAACTCTGATCAACTCTTTTGACTTAAGTTTCTAAAACAAAAATATTCCTTCCAAATCAATCTCGAATCATCCGAAATCCGAACTCGACCACACGCAAGTCATAATTGTCAAAATGACTGGTCGGCTCGTTATGGTAATAATAAGTAATTATACTAGATAATATTATATGTTTTGGTATAACAATAACAATAACAACAACCCAGTGGAATCCCACAAGTGGGGTATGAGGAGGGTAGAGTGTACGCAGACCTTACTCCTGCCTTTAAGAAGATATAAAGGTTGTTTCCTTACCCCTGCTTTGGTATAGCTATATATGTAAAATTGATTTAAATATTTAATATGTTTGTTTACTTTATATTTTATATCTTAATTAAATAAAATAAAAAATAATAAAAGTCTCTTACGATAAATATTTAAGTTCATTTTGCTCTTTAAAAGGATTATAAGACCTTGGTACTATCCTTTTTGGTATTTTGACACTCAAAAGTATTTTTTAGAAAGATTGGCCAAATATAATTTGTTTACCAAATGTTGCAAAAAGTACTTCTTAAATGAATTGGTCAATCACAAACTGTTTTTTTTTTCAAAAGTACTTTTGAAAAAAGTATTTCTAAAAACAGTACTTTTCAAAATAAGCAGATTTTGGCAGCTTGGCCAAACGGGCTCTAAGCCAAATGGCAAGCTATAAAAAAAATTATTTGACAATTTTAAGACAATATCTATTAGGTTATCTAATAAAATTGAATTTGAATTAAGGATACTGTTTGAATCCATAGATAAAGTTATTGAATTTTGATTAAAATCCAAAAGAAATTATCTTGAATTGAATAATAGACAATGTTTTTTAAAAAAACATAATAATTATAATAATGGCAAAGGATATTATTTTAAGCTAAAGTTTTTAATTAATAAACTTAACGTTCTTCAAGAATCATGAGTGCATTATTCTTATATCTTTTAAGTAACAATTAGTGCAACTCTACACTTATTGGAGACATCTAAACAAAGAAATTATGAGTTTTACCTACTTATGACAAAATATAAAATTGGATTATATTGATTTGATTTATATATGTATAGAAGTAATAGATGTAGATATATAAATATAATCTCAAGATTTAAATATGTAAGAATACAATAACAACATTTATAATCCACATATCCAATTGAAAACTATAAACATATTAAATAAGAAATACTTTATAGATTATTGTAAAATATTTTGAATTGTAACATATAACAAATAGCATATCTCTATATCTCCATATATATATATATATATATATATATATATATATATATATATATATATATATATATATATATATATAGAGAGAGAGAGAGAGAGAGAGAGAAGTATAGTTTGTATCGAGGTTAAGCCAACTGGCGAGCTATAAACAAATCACTTGGTAATTTTAAGACAATATCTATTAAGCTATCTAATAATTGAATTTGAATTAACGGATAATATTTGATTCTATAAATAAAGTTTTTGAATTAGAATTAAAATATAAAAGAAATTTATCTTGAATTGAATGGTAGATAATTCTTTTAAAAAGCATAATAATAATAACACTAACAATAACAATAAGAAGAAGAAAATGAAGAAGAAGAAGAAGAAGAATGGCAAATGGTATTTTTTAAACTAAAGTTTTTAATTAATAAACTTACCGTTCTCCAAGAATCATCAATGTGTTATTCTTCTATCCTTTAAGTAAACATTAGTGCTAAAATAATATATCTTTACAATTTTTTATTGCAATTTAGTTGTTGTAACTCTACACCTATTAGAAACATCTAAACGAAAATTTTATGAGTTTTACCTACTACAACAATAACAACAACCCAGTAGAATCCCATTCATGAGTTTTACCTACTAATGATGAAATATCAATATCACGATCCAAAATCCACCTAGTCGTGATGGCATCTAACCCAACCCGTTAGGTAAGCCAATTAACAACTATCCAATTTAAATGAGATTTATTAAGAAAAGAAATAAAAATACAACTGCTTTATACAAGAATTTTCCAAGAACTAGTAGTACAAATCATGAACTTCTAAGATTTAGAATTTACAAAACTGGTATGAAATAAAGTACATCATCTGTCTGAAATATACATGAACGGATTAAAATCCAATATTTGCACGCAAGGTATAAAAGTGTAGTATGAGTACAACCAATCCCATACACTCATTAAGTAACAAACCTAACCTTAGGTTGAAGGTAGTGACGAGCTGGGACAAGGGTACGGATCCAAATCCAATAACCAGCAACAGTTCATAACAAATATGATAAAGACGGTGCAAGAAATAATTCAGTTGGTTCACAGATACGGAAAATAGGCATGCTTTTCAAGTATAATAGTAGATCCTAGATCTTTCACCGAAAATCTCAAAAATATATGAATAAGTTTGAAAACTGTGATTTTCCCAAAAAAAAGGAACCTTTCAACAAAAAACGAGATGTTTCATTTTCAGATAGCATGAGGAATGTACATCTTTATGCATACATATCAAGTACGCACGTCAAATGCAATGTATCTCAATGATGAACTTATGTACTCACACTCCCAAAGTACTCAAACTCACTGTCTCGTATTCTCACTCATCATGCTCAACACTCAGCACACTCAGTCACTTAGTACTGTACAGGGCAGATCCAGCCCAAACATAATAACTGCTAGAAACTACGCTCACTGGGGGTGTGCAGACTCCGAAGGGGCTCCTTCAGCCCAAGCGCTATAATCCGTACGGACAACTCACGTTCTGCACGGACAACTCACGTGCTATAGTATCAATATCTGAATCCGCACGGACAACTCACGTGCTGCATGGACAACTCACGTGCTATAGTATTAATATCTAGATCTGTACAGACAACTCACGTGCTGCACGGACAACTCACGTGTTGTAGTATCAATATCTAGATCCGCACGGATAACTCACGTGTTGCAAGGACAACTCACGTGCTATAGTATCAATATATGGATCCACACTGACAACTCACGTGCTGCACAGACAACTCACCTGCTATAGTATCAATATCTTCACAATCAAGCTCTCGGCCTCACTTAGTCATCAATCTCTCCAGTCTCTCGGGCTCACAATGTCACGAAACTAGCCCAAAATGATGATATGATGTATCAATAAATAACACTAGAGACTGAGATATGATATGCAATGAGTGTATATAACTGAGTACGAAATTACAACTTAAATATATAATTCGATAGCAGAAATGACCTCAGTGGGTCCCAATAATACCAGCATTAGCCTAAGCATAATTTCTAACAAGAGTCACAACTAAATTTCTCTAACACATAAAAATATATGAAAAAATACAAGTTAATTGACTATACAGCTCTACGGAATCGACTGAGTCTCAATTTCTACGATGCACGCCTACACGCCCGTCACCTAGCATGTGTGTCACCTTTAAACAAATCACATAACAGGTATAATCAGGGTGCATACCCTCAGATCCAAGTTTAGAAGTGTTACTTACCTCGAACAAGCTAAATCCAATATCGAGCAAGCCAAGCGATGCTCCAAAAATGACATCCCACATGTACCGACCTCCGAACGGCTCGAAACTAGCCAAAAGCAACTCAAATACATCAAATAAAGTCTAAGGAAATAATTCCAATTGATAGAGGTCGAATCTTTACTCAAAAGCCCAAAATCAACAAAAAATCAAACTCGGGACCGCACCTCGAAACCCGACAAAACTCATAAAATCTGACAACCCATTCAATCTCGAGTCCAACCATACTAGTTTCACCCAAATCCGACTTCGAATCGATTTTCAAAACTAAAAAACTCACTTTATGAAACTTTAGGGTAAAAGTCCCAATTTCTCTTTATAATTCATAATCCAATTACCAAAAACGAATATAGAATCACGAAATATAATCAAAACCAAGTGTAGACCACTTACCCAAACCACGTGATGAAAATCACTTCAAAAATCGCTTCAATCTGAGCTCCATAGCTCCCAATATGCTAAAATGACCAAACTCTCGAACTTAAAGCTTTTGCCCAGTCCTCTTCGCTTTTGCGAACAAAGACCCGCTTTTACGGATTCGCTTATGTGACGTGAAGCCGACTCCTGTGGAAAAATGACTCTTTGCACCTGCGAAAAACCTCCGCTCCTGCGCAATCGCAGGTGCAACCACTGAACGCGCATATGTGCATAGGACCGCCCATCCGCCGAAGGATTTCGCTTTTGCGCACACGCAGGTGCGCCTCTTCCTCCACATTTGCGATGATCTCCAGGCAAGCCTATTTGCGCTTGTGCGACCAATTGTTTGGATCTGCAAACTCGCATCTGCATCCATTCTTCCGCAGATGCGGAAGCACCAGACCCAGCATACCTTCAGCAATGTAACATAAAACGAAAATGATCTGAACCTCGTTTGAAACTCACTCGGGCCACTTGGGACCCCGTCCAAATATTCCACCAAGTCCCATAACAAAACACGGAACTACTCGAGTCCCCAAACCACACATAACAACATCAAAATGACGAATCTCACCTTAATTTGAACTTGAATGAACTTTGAACTTTCAACTTCTGAAACTCGCGCCGAAACATATCAAATCAACCCGGAATAAACTCAAATTTTGCACACAAGTCCCAAATGACATATAGAAGATATTCCAATTCTCGGAACCACAATCCGAATCTGATATCCTCAAAGTTAACTTCCGATCAAACTTATAAACTTTCCAAATCTTCAAATTTCCAACTTTCGCCAATTAGTATCGAATCCTTCTAGAATATTCAATTGCAAATCTGGACATACGCCTGAGTCCAAAATAACCGTACGGGCCTAACATAACCATCAAAGCTCCGTTTCGGGATCAAATCACAAAAAGTCAAACTTGGTCAACTCTTCCAACTTAAAGCTTAAATCATAAAATTCATTCTTCCAAATCGATTTCGATTAACCTGAAAACCAAGACCGACGATTCCCACAAGTCAGAGTACATCATACGGAGCTACTCATGCCCTTAAACTACCGTGAGAAGTGCAAATGCTTAAAATAACTGGTTGGGTCGCTACATCCTCCCCCACTTAAATATATATTCGTCCTCGAACGTGCCGAGAGTCTTTCCAAAGCCATCAAACCACGGTGTAGCCTTACCACGCAAATACCCGGGGGTGATCCCACATCACCCTATTCCATATAGGCCCGACAACACAGCATCACTGAAGATCATTACTTCGACCTTAGCCCGTAAACCTTAGAATCAAATTTACAACATCCGGAATTTCATACAAGACCCGAATCCCGCATCTACACACTGTATAAGCCTGAACAAGCTGTATCAAGACATAACAATAGCCCAAGATGCAATCACATGATGTACCACATAACTCAAATGCTCATAGCAATAATTTCTGACCACAATAACTGCTCGAAGCAAACCCGGTACCGGTAATAACCCCCATATCAAACAAAATCTCGTTTTAAAACCTTTGTACACTACCAATGATGAAAGAAGCACGCAAAAACTCATAACCACTTATCAGATCAACAAGTCATGGAGCTCCTTCTCCTTCGACAAGAACTATAGCCAATTTCTAAGCTGATCAACGACATTATCATTCCAGATATACCGCAAACAAATCCGATAGCACCCATTCTAGGTCTGATGACCTCATCTCATCACACAACAACTCTAGTGACATGCTACATCAATATATTCTAAAACCACGACCCTCGCAATTCGTGCACCAATAAGCAACAACTCCAATGTACCTCAAACGGAGAATGACTCAAATGAGAGAACCGTCCCGCAAACTCAACAAGTACCACCACAACCACAATGCTATGATCCTATCACACATGGTAGAACCAAGACTCACGAATCTATCATAAAGGATCATATCCCAACTTAACTTCGCTGCAATGCGTGACCCCATCCAAACTGTCACGACCCAACTGGAGGGCCATGACTAGCACCCGGGCCATACTTGCCGAGCACCAACGTACATTTTATCTAACCTTCCTTATTATCTTTAAGGGTCAACAAAATCAATATAAATGATAGACATGGATCATGAACATCCAACAATGAAAGGTAATGTCATGAACATACATAACATGGGACGACAAGACTGTCAAGAAAATATATATAAGGTACGAGCTACCATGCTGTCGTGAAAGACTATACAACAAAAATTAGTCGACAAACATTCCAAACCATACATGAGTTG